>MU691004.1:97923-116581 GCA_026770625.1 Nicotiana glauca
TGGCTTCTTCGAATCCTAACCCTAGGAAAACTCCCATTCTAGATAATTTTCCCAATGCTCCTGTAAGACATAGAAGAGGAGGTAGATTACGCAATCTAAGCTCCACTCGTGGTGGTGCTTCAACACCTCCTTCTGGTTTTGGACCTTCTTCTGGAACCAGAGGTTCTCATTCACAAAGAAGTTCTTCTAGAAGTAAGGATTCAACGGAGACTTTGCGCGAACCCTTAATAGAAGAAATTATTCCTACCGAGTTTTCTTTCCACCATGATAGAGAATCTTTGAAAACCCTGGTGGATGCACTAGACCATGCTGATCTTTATCCTACCTTAATCACAAGCGCTTTGGCTCCAACAGTTAGGAGTGAATGCCATTGGGCTAATGATTTTTCCATTATTATTCCTAACCCGAATCAAAGGATCACCTCCTATATGATAGGTTATTCCTTTGTTTACACCTATCCTTTCACTTTGGGATTTAAACCGACCATCGACCCGGTCATCTTAGATTTCTGCCGCTTTTTTAATGTTTGCTTGGGTCAAATTGGCCTAATAGTGTGGCGAGTTGTTGCCTGTTTAAGACACCTTGCTAACAAAGCCGGCGTAGAATTTACTTTCCCCCATTTGATTCACCTTTACTCCATTAGATTTTTCCGAAATGGAATATTTGGCTTACCAGCCAGGAGCAAAAGAGTTTTGGTGAATCCTGAAGATAAAAAAGACCGTGGCTGGTATACTCGGTATGTTGCTGCCCCCACCGCAGGTCTAATCGGTGAAAGGAACCTCCGCTTCCCAGAGAAGTGGAACTTTGCACATAAGTATTCAATTTTATCATGCTTATTTATTTCCTTCCTTACCTGTTTTATCTAACGTGTTTCTTTTCCAGCAACCATGGGTATGGTCACACCCGTACCAAATATCCGTGGTTAGGTAGAAAGACTTCTGAAGATTACCCCAATGGAAGGTAGGACCTAGAAAACCCTTGCCAAACGATACGGTTGGAAACCAATAACCCATGGTAAGAAATTTTTTCCCTTTCCTTCTCTTTTGTTGTTTTGGCTTCTTTTTTTTTTTAACCTTTCTTTTCTTAGGTTTTGCCACTCGAGGAGTCACTCTTGAAGGTGTCTTAGCGTCACGTGGCCAAGACATTTTCGTAGGATCGCACCAAGATGTTTCAATTCCTTCAAGATCTGAGAAGAGGAAATCCGTTCTTGAAGATGACTCCGAAGGAGAAGGTGAAGGTTCTCTGGTAACTAGACCACGAGTCAGGTGACGAATCGTCTCTGATGACGAAATCAACATCTCTCTAGACCTGCCTCTTTCCGAACCTGTCATATCTCCTGTGGTTATTCCAGATGATGACATCTCTGCCCCCTCTGATACCGTTGAGTCTATAAACCAACTTTTTATAAGTGGTTTTAGTAGTGGTCCTTTAGGTCCGATTTTAGATGAAGTTCCCTTATCTACTTCTACCGTTCCTGTAATTGTTCCTTTACCTTCCTCATCTGTTACTTCCACTCCCTCTTCTGCTATTCCTCCTTCAACAATTACTCCTTCCATAATCCACCATACTGAGGTAGGTTCCTCGAGTAGGAGTTCCAATATGAGGAATGTTACCATTGAAGTCCCTCGAGATAGCAGCCTCCTGAGAAAATCTGGGCAAGCAGACACGTGGCTTGCGCCTTTGATTGGTCCCATTGAAAAAGCAAAGCTCGAGAGTCACAGTAATATGACTCTTTTGAACGACATTGTCCATACCAGCTTGAAGGTATTCCTTAATCTCTTTTCTAGTAGAAGATTGTTTTCTGGAATTTTACCTTATACACTTTTCTTTTATTACAACCAGGTCAACCTTATTGGTACCGAGCTCATGAGTCGAGTTCCTCTCTTAGAGAAACTGGCTCGTGATTTGGAGAAAACTTCTCATGATTCAGAGAAAATCGCTCGCGAATCCCAATTAGAGGCCAACAATTGGAAAGGCCAGTATGAAAGTACGCAGATTGACATGGACATCTTGGAAAAGAGAAAGAGCTCTTTAGAGGAACAAGTTAAAAACCTCACTTCTGAGTTAGCGACGGTCAAGGCTGCTGCAGAACAATCTAAGAGAACTAAGGAGCTTGTTGCAGAGCAATTGTCCCTGGTTGCTAATGAAAACAAAGCTTTGAAGGCTTTGTTGGCTCAAAAGGAAGCGTATGCAGAAGGTATGACACAAGAACTCACTCGAGTGCAGGGAGAATTACGAGCTTCGGCAGACAAGGTTTATACTTTAGAGAATTCTCACACCTCTCTGCAATCATCTCACGATTCTATTCTCCTTAAGAATTAAGAACTTAAAAATGAAGTCACGGCCTGGGAAAAAGGATTATGAACTTCTTGAAGAATCTTCCAACATTGAAGTAAGTTGGATCTATCTCAAAACTTTCCGTGATAGCTTGATGGAAATGAGCCAAGAAGACTTCAATCTTGAATGCGAGTTGGCTAAAGTAAATGAAGCCATCGAGAAAGCGCAACAGCCACCGGATTTCTCATCTCCCGAAGCTAATCTTTCTGTAGTTGAAACTCCCTTAGTTGAGGCTCCTCCAAACGAATCTTCTACAGTTGAAGCTGTTTTGATTGAAGCTCCCATGGGTGAAGTTCTCGTGTCTGCTGTTCCCGAAGCTTCCATATCTAATGAGATTAGTGCTAGTGTGGCCCTTCCTTTGAGTTCTTCCATGCCTACTATCACTAGCCAAGTCAAATTGCATCTGTGGGTGTTTCCAATACTATGACTGAAGATCAATTTGTAAGGGCAAATGCAGTTGAGTTAGTTGAGTCTGTAAATAACCCCCCTTCAGTTTCGTCGTCTTAAAAGGTTTTTTTTTTAAATTTTAGATTTCCCCTTTTTGCAGGTGCCTTTTTGGAAGTCTATGTTTAAAGTGTTTAACTTCTTGTGACAACTTCTGCTATAAAACTCTTGACTTAGAAATTTCAAGTCCCTGAGCTTTGTGTAAGGGGCATTTTGAACAAGTTTTTACACTTGTCTTTTAGAAGTTTATTTTTTCAAACTCCTATCTGCTCTATTCTTGCCTCTTATCTTTAAAGGACTTAGAGAATAGGTTGCATTTTTACGATCTGAAAATGCTTTTATTGTTCTCATGATTAAATAATATGAGATTCATAAAATAGGGCTCTCTTATATATTGACACTTGATGAAGAAGACGTCTCAACTTCATAATGGTGTTTTATACGATCTAAGAAATAGGAACATACATATTTATCTGGAATAACCTGAACAAATCTTTATTTCTGAATTTTGACAAGTTGTAAATCATTCCTTACATGTATTTGAATTACATCTATAACTTTCTCGTAACTGTTTTTCTTGTAACAGATTTACAAAAAATAGAACAATAGATACAGGGTTTTTCCTTATAACCCGTTTTAGTATAAAACTCTTAACCTTGACTATTTGTGCAGTACAGTGGGTTTCCCTTAGCTCCAAAATATTAGGAAGGGGTTGAGAAGTGACTCCATTGTTCTCATGGGAAAGAATACTATGATGAAGTACTATGACTCATTAGCTTCCACCCTGCACTTTTTTTTTTCTTTAGGCTAGGCTTGACTTTCCTGCATCTTCTTTGCCATTTATATACATGTGATTGTATATTCTATGTAGTCCCCCAAGTGTTTGAGTGTTGAAGTATGAAGCCTCGAGCACTTGATAGTTTCTTTCATCCGGCCCTTTCCTGAAAAGGAAAATACGTACGGGACTGGGGGGTATGATTGTAGATGAAGACTGCTTTACCCGTGTATGATTCTATCAGAATTATTGTAACCCTAGACTTGGAATTTTAGTGTATTCCATTTTGCCTTACAGGTCGTGACTCATCATTTAGTATGGGTAAGCATTTTGCCTATCATCTAAAATCGTTAGTCAAAGTTTTAATAATTCAAAAATAAAATCTAACATGATGATATATGACCATGTGTTTTTCCTTAAAAGTAATATCTCTTTAAATGTATAGCATTCCAATGCGAGGGAAGAATTTTGCCGTCCATTGTCTCCAACTCATACGCTCCCTTTCCTGCAATATCATGTATTCTGTACAGTCCTTCCCAAGTTGGACTTAGCTTACCAGAATTGGCTGCTTTTGTAGATTGAAAAACTTTTTTAAGTACGAAGTTCCCAGTTTTGAAATATCGCAGACGGCCTTTCCTGTTGTAATATCGTTCAATCATCTGCTTGTGTGCGACCATTCTTATTAATGCAGCTTCTCTCCTGCCTTTTAGTAGGTCTAAACTGACCCGCATCTCTTCATCATTAGATACTTGCGTTGCTTGTGATACTCTCGTACTTGGCTCACCTATCTCAACTGGGATAAGTGCCTCAACCCCATATATTAAAGAAAAGGGGGTCTCACCTGTGCTTGTTTTCGTGGTTGTACGGTATGCCCATAAGACTCCAGGCAATACTTCAGGCCAGTTACCCTTTGATTCTTCCAATCGTTTCTTCAAATTATTGATGATGATTTTATTTGTAGACTCCGCCTGCCCATTCTCTACTGGGTGATAAGGTATTGATGTTATCCTTTTTATTTGCCAACTTTGAAAGAATTCCGTAACTTGAGCTCCGATAAATTGTGGTCCATTATCGCATACAATTTCTTTTGGCACACCAAACCGGCAAATTATATTTCGCCAAATAAAATCCTTGACTTCTTTTTCCCGTACCTGTTTGAATGCTCCTGCCTCTACCCATTTACGAGTAAAATTTTTACCTGTCCTTTAGCTTGAGGCAGGGGTCCAACAATATCCATTCCTCATTTCATGAACGGCCATGGTGCAATCACCGGATGTAATAATTCAGCAGGTCGGTACATGTTGTTACCATACCTTTGACATTTGTCGCATTTAGCTACAAAATTCGTGGATTCTTCTTCCATTTTGGGCCAATAATACCCTGCCCTAATCAAAGTTCTTATCAATGACCTTCCTCCTGCGTGATTTCCACAATATCCTTCATGTATTTCCCTCATTACATATTCTGTTTGAGAAGGTCCAAGACATCTTGCTAAAGGGCCACCGAACATTTTTTGATAAAGGTTTCCTTATTTTAAACAATATCGAGCTGCCTTCTTACGAAGTGCTTATGCTTTTGTCTTGTCATCTGGTACGGTTCCATACTGCAAAAAAGCTACGATTTCATTTCTCCGGTCCCAAGTTAGATTATTAAAATTTACCTCATTCTTGTCAGGTTCGAGAACCGAGTGAAATAAGTGAATATCCGAGGCATTGGCATCTTCTGTTATATCAACTGTGGATTCAAGGTTTGCTAGGGTGTTTGCTTCGACATTATCATCCCTTGAGATTTGGATAACCTTCCATGATTGGAACTGTTTTATCAGTTCCCTTACCTTTTCCAAATATTATTGCATCCTTGCCTCTCTGGTTGTGTAAGTCCCCATAATTTGATTAACCACGAGTTGAGAATCGCTTTTGATCACTACCCGACTTATTCCAAGTTCCCGTGACAATTCAAGACCTGCAATCACAGCTTCATACTCTGCTTCATTATTAGTTATGGAATGACATTTAATGGCTTGTCTAATGGTTTCTCCCGTAGGTGGTACCAAAACAATTCCTAATCCTGGACTTTTTACATTAGACGATCCATTAGTAAATAATGTCCACATACCTGAATTAGCTCCATTAAGTACCTGTACTTCTTTATCAGCTTCGAACTGTATCCTTTGACTGAAATCAGCCACGAAATCAGCTAATACTTGAGACTTTATTGTAGTTCTAGACAGGTATGTGATTTCATACCCACTTAATTCTATAGCCCATTTGGCTAACCTACCTGACAGTTCGTGTTTATGTAATACACTTCGTAATGGATATGCAGTTACCACAATAATGACATGACATTGAAAATAGGGTCTTAATTTTCTAGATGTCATAATTAAAGCAAGTGCTAATTTTTCCAGCTGTGGATACCGTGTTTCTGCATCTAGTAAGGATTTACTGACATAATAAATAGGAGATTGCTTACCTTGTTCTTCACGAACCAAAACTGCGCTTACCGCCATTTCTGAAACAGCAAGATAAATAAAAAGTTTCTCCCCTGCCTTTGGTTTTGCTAGCAAGGGTGGATTTGATAGGTAAGTCTTCAGATTTCTAAGTGCCTGTTGACACTCCTCATCCTACTCAAAATGTTCCTGCTTTTTAAGAGCTGAGAAAAATTTAAAGCATTTTTTTGAAGATTTAGAAATGAACCTTCCCATAGCTGCAATTCTTTCTGTCAATCTCTGCACATCTTTTTTGCTTGATAGTATATCAGGAATTTCCTCGATAGCTTTAATCTGTGCGGGATTTACCTCGATACCCCGGTTATAAACAAGAAAACCCAAAAACTTTCCTGATGCCACTCCAATTGCACATTTTTCTAGATTTAACTTCATATTGTATTTTCGCAAAATTTTAAATGTTTCAGATAAGTGCGATATATGATCCTCTGAATGTTGTGTTTTAACTAACATGTTATCTATATAAACCTCCATGGTCTTACCTAGATGTTCTTGGAACATTTGAGTAACTAACCTTTGATAAGTTGCACCTCCATTCTTAAGACCAAATGGCATTACATTATAACAAAAAGTCCCCCTATCTGTTATGAAAGAAGTTTTTTCCTCATCTTCTAGGTCCATTTTGATCTGGTTATAACCTGAGTATGCATCTAAAAAAGCTTAATAGCTCATGCCCGGCAGTAGCATCAATTAATTGATCTACATGTGGTAAAGGAAAAGAATCTTTTGGACAGGCTTTATTAAGGTCTGTGTAATCTACACAGACTCTCCACTTACTGTTCTTGTTAGGTACCACAACAGTGTTAGCTAACCAATTAGGGTAATTTACCTCACGAATCGAACCAATTTTGAGCAATTTTTGAACTTCTTCATGAATCACCTTATTCTTGAATGTTCCTTGCTTTCTTTTCTTTTGCTTCACTGGAGGATATGATGGATCTACGTTTAACTTATGAGTCATAACCTCCGGTGATATCCCTGCCATATCAGAGTGGGACCAAGCAAAACAATCTGCGTTAGCTTTTAAAAATTCAATTAATTTACACTTTACCTCAGGGCTAAGGTTGGCACCGATGTACACTTTCCTCTCAGGCCAGTGTATGAATAAAATCACTTCTTCTAATTCCACAATGGTTGTTTTGATGTTCTCATTTTCCTCTGGTTCTTGAATAGTATCAGGTCTTGAATCCACATCTGTCATCCCTTCCTCAGTTAAAGTTGAAGCACCCACCTTAACTGAATCCTGTAATTGCTATTTGGCTTAATCTTGAACGGATGAATCTGCAACGGAGTTTATGCTTCTAGAAGTTTGCTGATCACCCCTAATTTGTCAAATTCCCCATGGTGAGGGAAATTTAATAACTTGATGCAATGTAGACGGAACAACATCCATATCATGGATCCATGGCCTACCAAGGATTATGTTGTAAGACATCTCCATATCTACCACCTGAAACTTAGTATCTTTGACAACACCTTCTGCAAAGGTGGTGAGAATCGCTTTACCCTTAGTTATAACGTTAGAGTTATCGAACCCTGATAAAGTATGTGCCTTTGGGACCAACTTATCCTCAGGTTGCATTTCACGTAACACTCGTACCAAAATAATATTTACCGAACTTCCTGGATCAATCAGAATACGTATAACGTTAGTGTCAACTACGAGTAATGATATTACCAGTGCGTCATTATATGGGGTCATGAGGCCTTCCGTATCTGTGTCATTGAATGTGATATTTTCCTCCTCCAATACGTGTCGCAGCCGCTTTCCGCGCGTGATCGTCATTTTGGATATTTTATTAGCTGCAGTATACGAGACACCATTGATATCTTCTCATCCACTTATAACATTGACTATACGTTTAGGAGAAGGTGGCTTCGGGGGCTCCTGTCTATTTTTCATATACGCTTGTTTGCCTTTCTCACTGAATAACTCAGTGAGGTATCCTTGCTTTAACAAATGGTCCACCTCATTTTGTAAAAATCTGCAATCTGCGGTTCTATGTCCGTGATCATTATGGAATTCACACCAGTGATCAGGGTTTCTTCTACTCGGGTTCGATCTCATCTCCTTCGGCCACCGTACCTTATCTCCCATGCCTCTTAAAACAGCTACGAGCTCGGAAGTAGTTACGTTAAAATTGTAACCACCAATCCTTGCCTTCAATCCCCCATCATCATCTCGTTGTCCGCGTGTTCCTCGTTCATTGTTAAATCTTGATGAAGAGCCTGATTCCCTATGTCTGGGTTTATGATCGTACCTCTCATGTTTTGCCCTCGAGTCTTTTTCCGCTGGTCCCATATAAGGATCGTACTTGTTTTTACCGGACCTCCTTTCATTATCTATATGCCTTGAATTTGTTTTCTCGTTTGTTTTTGGCCGTGAGATAATATCTTCCTCGATCCTCATCTTTGTGCTATACCTGTTGTAGACATCGTTCCACGTTGTTGCTGGGAATTCCCGAAGACTTTCTTTGAGTTTCCTCGTGGCTTCTGAACTTTTCTCGTTCAAAGTACTAGCAAAAGCTATGGCTGCCCAGTTGTCAGGTACTCGTGGCAGCAACATTCTTTCTCGTTGAAATCTGTCTACAAATTCTCTTAATAACTCGAAATTTCCTTGCTTAATTTTGAAGATGTCTTCCATCCTTTTCTCAATCTTTTGAGTTCCTGAGTGTGCTTTAATAAACAAATCTGCAAGCTTAGCAAAAGAATTTATTGAATTTTCAGGTAAAAGAGAATACCAGGTTAAAGCTCCTTTGGTGATGTTTCGCCAAATTTTTTGACCAGGACCGATTCAATTTTTTGCTTGGTCAAATCATTCCCTTTAACTCTAATGGTGAAGGCTGTAACATGATCTCGTGGGTCTGATGTTCTATCGTACTTAGGCATATCAGGCATTTTAAATTTCTTCGGAATTAGGAGGGGAGCTGCACTTGGCTTCCATGGCTATTGTGAGTATTTGTCTATGTACACCCCTTTAATCACGGGCGGTACCCCAGGTATTTGTTCTATGCGTTCATTTTGTTCCTTGAGTTGTCTCTGCAAGGTTAGTACAAGATTTTGTAAATCAGAATTAACTTGGTTACCTGGGACTCTTCTTGTGTTTCACTAGGAGTTCCACCGCTGCCTGAATTAACCATTCCAGAACAGGGGTTCTCTAAAGTGTTATTGTTTGGAGTTGGTGTGGATGGAGCAGCAAGTAACTGGTTAACAAAGGCTTGAAGAGCTTTGCTCACTTGGGATGCAATTATTTTCTGTAATGCCTCGTTCAAATCTTCGACATTGTTGAATTGATCTTGTTCATTTGCCTGAGATCCATCGGGAGTACCTTCACGAGATCGCCATGGAGAATTTCGTGGAGAGCCTTGTGGTGAATCTCGAGGAGAATCGCCTTGAGTTTGTTGGTTTGTCTGAATTTCTGGAAGTCCTGTGGTGTTGTCGTTGCTGTTTGACATGATTGATTTGAACAAGAAAATCAAATAGAAGTAACGTTGATTATCAGATTCCCGGCAACAGAACCAATTTGTTTAACAAAAAAAAAAATTTTAGTCAAATCTAAAGTATAGAAGAATCGGGTTACTAATAATCGAAAAATAGATAAAGAAAAGAATTTTCAAATGCTCGAACGTGGAAGATTGTAAATCAGAGATATATTCCCGTAGTATCTTGTGTTTTCCTTGATTACATGTTCATCCTTTTACAGGTCTCTTAGAGAATTTTTAAAAATGTACGTTACATACAAGCTATAATGAGGTCATTATGAATATTTACTGACATTAAATGCTACGTTATACAATCATTATATTAAATGCAAATATTCCTTAACGGCTCCAGTACTTGTTTCTTCTGTAATGACGGTTATCTTCATTCTCTTATGTGTCCTGGTTCATTGTCTTTTCGTATCTTCTTCATAATTACGCTTTAAATAGGTACGGGTCTTCCGAGCCTTTGCTCCCGTACCTTCCCTTTGCTCCCGTACCTTCCCTTTGCTCCCGAGACAAGAGGGGTTGCTCTGATGTTAAGCAACCCCCACTTCCAACTGAGAGGTGGTGAGTTCGAGTCTCCCCAAGAGCAAGGTGGGAAGTTCTTTGAGGAAAGGAAGTCGGGGGTCTATTTGGAAACAGCCTCTCTACCCCAGGGTAGGGGTAAGGTCTGCATACACATTACCCTCCCCAGACCCCACTAAGTGGGATTATACTGGGTTGTTGTTGTTTTTTGTTTCTTCCCTTTGCTCCTGTATCTCTTTTTTTCAGTACCTTCCCTTTTGCTCCCGTGTCTCTTTTTTTACCCCATTGTCTCGTACTTTTTTTATCCACATCAGATTAGACTTTTTGACCCAGTCATAGCTAAGTAACCCCACTTGTCATGCCACGTCATTATTCATTCATATATTTAATTTTTCCCAATACATACATCTGTATATTTTTTCCCTTTTTCTCTTCTTTCTTTTTCTTTTTTTGTGTAATAAAGAGAAGAAAAGCATGCATAAAATCCTATGATATGACTTTTCTCTGTGGCAGTAGATATTGTTTATCACTTTGATTGGTGAGATCCAAGGAGTAATATGTACCCATAATGTTAGGTTTTTACTATCATTGCTATTTAATCTATCTATTTTAGTTGAACATATCACTTCACAAAACTTAAACTCTCATACTAAGAACAGCTTCGACTCATTAATTTACTTACAAGGATTTTGATTAAAAAAATAAGTAATATAATCGGAGGCGAATTTAAAATTTTAAATTTGCAGATTTTTATCGGACCAATGGATTGAATTCCAAGCTAAATATTTTTTTATATTTACTGAATTATTTAGTACAAATATAAAGTTTAAACTAAGGTTACAAGATTCACGTGAACCCGTAACCTTTACACGAGATTCGCACGTAAATATAGTGACAGATGACATTGATATTCTTACAATCACGCGCGCAATTAGAGGACCCCTGGTGAAGAACGTATCTCTTAATTTTTATCCAATGAATCAAATATACCAATAAAAATAAAGAGCCCTTTATTATGTAACATTCACATTATAATCCCTTCATTATAAAAAAAGAGCATACAAATAAAACCTAGGTCCCTAAATAGACCTAGGATCCTAATTTGGTCTGAAGTTCACATCCATGTTTTCATATAGATTGCATTTATCGATGTAGAGGTTTATTTAATTAGTTTTAACGATTTTTAAAACAAAGATAGAAAAGACTAATAGTGTATCCTCGTGACATCACAGGATCCATAGAGAAGTAAATACCGTAACAGAAAATTTTGGTACTTGATATTAGGTATGCTATTTGATTTAAGTATTTAATTGTTTTTGATATTAGGTATAATATTCGGTATCTTAGAAAATAATACTGAAATATGTCGATAACCTATTGAAATACTATATACTAAGTTATACATACACATAGATTATAATATATATTAAGTTACAAAATACTTTCTTTCCTCATTCATGTTCAGATTGACAATTCTTATTGTATTCTTAACATTTAATTCTACGCAAGTAATAAAATATTTTCAGTTTTTATTGTGCTTTTAAAATGTTTCTAAGTATATTTTTCGCAAAAATGCTTTTCAAAAAGTAATTTTGGAGAGAAGTTACTTTTTTTGTGCTTCTCCTCAAAAAGCACTTTTTTCTTCTTTCAAAAGCTTGGCCAAACACTTCAACTTTGAAAAAAAATATTTTTTTCTTAAAAAAAAAATACTTTTAGGATTGGAGAAGCTTGGCCAAACAGGCTATTAATTAAGTATGGTGTTGGTATAACATTTATGAAACTGAATACCGAAGATATCGAACCAAATTATCTAAGAATTGTACCATACCAACCGACGAACATCCTTCAGGAGCGATTCATGTTGGGTTTTTTTTATGTATTTAATTAATATATTAAATACTTAAAAGAGGGTGAATGGGAAATGGAGAGAAATGAAATTTTTGAGTGAAATTTTAAGTTTCCCTCTTGGTAAATGGACGTTGTCCCATATTGGAAGAGGAAGAGGTTTTATGGGTATATAAGCAATTACTCTTCTTCTAGCTCTTAAAGAGTTGAGAATAAGGCAAACCTCGCGCCGTCGTCATCATCGTCGTGGCTCGGCTCGGCTTCGGCTTCGGCTTCGGATTTGGTCAAATGATTGATTAATTAACTTTTTGGACCAAATTTATTTGTTAATAGTAAAATATTAACAGAAATGTCAATCCATTTTTCTATTTTGGTAACAGAAAATCAACTGCCCTTTTCAATTTTTTCTCTTTATTTTCCCTCTTTATTGTTGAGTAAATGGCCATTTATGTAATGACATTTATGTTGTGGCCATTTTACATAAACAGCAATTCTGAAGAGTTGCACCTCTTCAAATTTCAGCCCAACTTTGGCTATAAATACAACACTATTCTGCTCAGAATTTTACTATGATTTTCTGAGTTTCTTCTCCTTCTTCTGCATACTTTTATCATCAAACAAAGCAAAAGTAAGTGTGATTTGTTACCGAACTTTGTGGTCGCTGAAACACTGAGGTTTGAAGTACCACTACGCCAGTGTGTAATTCGTTCTATCCTGGGAGAAAATAATCCATAACTTTAGGTACTAGGAGGGGATTAAATTCCTTAAGGAAATACTGTGAATTCAGCGGGCTCAAATTGGTTTTCTGTTTATGTTCATTGATGTTATATTCTTTTATATTTTCAGAATTATTTTGCAAATACAGTATACTAACAAGCTTAAGGAATTTAATACTATATTTTTTGTATTTGTACTTACTATTTCTGGAGAGTAAAATCTTTGTAGTTTTGTACACTATTAAAATCTACGTGATTTTAACGTTTGTGTCATTCTTTTACAGAAACGACTACTGAGAATGAGAACCAAGTTGTTCCAATGGTGACTGCCAATACCTCAACAAGCCGAACGACACCGACAGCATTGGCACCGGCGGAGAAACTCGAAAAAATTTTCGGGATTGATTTCAAGTGCAGGGAGCAAAAGATGTTCTTCTATTTGACTACTCTAAGTCTTCAGAAGTTCATCAAGGAAGATCTTCCTGTGCTATCCGATGAAACTCCAGAAACTGAACGCTTTCTCGTGATTGAGGCGTGGAGGATGCTTGTATAACGTCTACAGTGGCGTGGAAACGTTAAAGAAACTGTGGACTGCGCTTGAAAAGAAATACAAATCCGAAGATGTCAGGTTAAAAAAGTTTATTGCTGCAAAATTTTTGGACTACAAAATGGTAGATAGCAAGTCTGTTATTACCCAAGCCCAGGAATTAAAAGTGATTATTCACGATCTTCTTGCTGAAGGTCTTGTCATCAATGAAGTATTTCAAGTATCAGCGATGATTGAGAAGTTGCCTCCTTTGTAGAAGGACTTCAAAAACTACTTGAAACACAAACGCAAGGAGATGTCCCTTAAAGATCTCATTGTTCGGTTGAGAATCGAAGAGGACAACAAAGCTGATGAAAGAGAGGTCGTGGAAACTCAACAATAATGGGAGCAAATATTGTTGAAGAGAATAAAAAGAGGAAGAAGGCTTCTGGACCGAAATACAACCCAAGCAAGAAGCGGTTCAGTGAAAATTGCTATAACTGTGGAAAAATAGGACACAAATCTACGGAGTGTAATGCTCCGAAGAAAGACAAGAAAAAGGGTCAAGCAAACATGGTTGAAAAGCATGATAATGTTGATAACTTATGTGCCATGCTTTTCGAATGCAACTTGGTAGACAATCCTAAAGAGTGGTGGATTGATTCTGGAGTCACACTCTATGTTTGTACTGTTAGAGAAGCTTTTGCTACTTATGCTCATGTTGGACCCGATGAGACGATTTCTATGGAAAATGCTTCAAAGGCGAAGATTGAAGAATGTGAGAAGATATTTCTCAAAATGACTTTCGACAAGGTGGTGACTTTGAACAACGTCCTTCATGTTCCCGAGATTAGGAAGAATTTAGTCTCTACTGGATTTCTTGTTAAGAATGGGTTTTAATGTATTTTTGTTTCCGATAAGTTTGTAATAAGTAAGAATAAAATGTTTGTAAGAAAAGGTTACCTCACTGAGGGCCTTTTTCAAGCTGAATGTAATGGTTGTTGAAAATAATAATAAAATTTCAGCTTCGTCTTATTTACTTGAATCAAATGAACTATGACATATACGTTTGGGTAATGTCAATTATAAAACCTTACGAAAAATGATTAATTTGGAAGGATTGCCCAAGTTTGAATGTGACAAATAAAAATGAAAAGTATGTTTGGAATCTAGTATCTTAAACATCATTATAAGTCAATTGAAAGGAATTTAAATCCTTTAGATTTAATTCATACAGATATTTGTGGCATGAAGTCAATATCATCTCGCGGTGGAAAGAAGTATTTCATAACTTTTATTGACGATAGTACTCAATATTGCTATGTTTACTTACTTAATAGTAAAGATGAACCAATAGACGCATTCAAGTAATACAAAAATGAAGTTGAAACACAACTTAACAAGAAAATCAAAATGATAAGAAGTGATAGGGGTGGTGAATATGAATCTCCTTTTGAACAAATATGTTTAGAATATGGAATTATTCATCAAACAACGGCCCCTTACACGCCCCAATCCAATGGGATTGCAGAAAGAAAGAATCGTTCATTAAAGGAGATGATGAACACATTATTGATAAGTTCTGGTTTGCCATAGAACTTGTGGGGGAAAGCCGTTCTTACGGCTAGCCGAATACTAAATCGAGTATCCCATAGCAAAACACAATCCATTCCATATGAAAAGTAGAAAGAAAGGAAGGCCAACTTGAATTGTTTTAAATTGTGGGGGTGTTTGGCAAAAGTGCAAGTTCCTAAACCCAAAAGGGTAAAAATAGGACCGAAAACCGTTGATTGTGTTTTCATAGGATATGCGACTAATAATAAAGCATATCGATTTCTGGTTCATAAATCAGAAAATTCCGACATTCATAATAATACGGTTATTGAATCAGATAATGCTGAGTTTTTTGAAAATATATATCCGTATAAAAAGGAATGTGAGTCGATTGGTGAAGGATCTAAACGACCTCGGGAAGAAATAAAAGAAAGTACACTTAACCAGGAGAATCCAAGACGTAGTAAACGTCAAAGAACTTCTACTTCATTTGGACTAGATTTTGTGACTTTCTTATTGGAAAATGAGCCTCAAACATTTAAATAAGCTATGTCTTCTTCGGAATCATTGTTATAGAAAGAGGCAGTCAATAGTGAAATAGAATCCATATTGAACAACCATACAGGGGAATTGATTGATTTTCCTCATGGAAATAAACCGTTGGGTTCTAAATGGATCTTTAAGAGGAAAATGAAAGATGATGGCACTATTGACAAATATAAGGCAAGACTTGTGGTCAAAGGGTATAGACAATGAGAAGGTCTTGACTATTTTGATACATACTCTCCAGTTACAAGAATTACGTCCATACGAATGTTAGTAGCGTTACCTGCAGTTTATGGTCTTGAAATTCATCAAATGGATGTTAAGACAGCCTTCTTAAATGGAGAGTTGGAGGAAGAAATCTACATGAAAAAACCTGAACGGTTTGTGGTTCCAGGTAAAGAAAAAAAGGTCTGTAGACTTGTTAAGTCCCTTTACGGATTAAAACAAGCACCCAAACAATGACATACTAAATTTGACCAATCAATGTTGTCACATGGATTTAAGATAAATGAATGTGATAAATGTGTATACATTAAAAATGTTCCAAATCATATAGTCATTGTTTGCTTATATGTAGATGATATGCTCATAATGAGTAATGACATTGCCAACATAAATGCTACTAAGCGTATGCTAACTAGCAAGTTTAATATGAAAGACTTGGGAGTTACTGATTTAATTCTGGGAATTAAGATCCATAAGACTTCTCAAGGTCTGGCATTGTCACAATCTCATTATATCAAGACAGTACTTGAAAAAATTCAAGCACTTGGGTTTTAAAGTTGCAAAGACTCCAATTGACATGAATCTTGTATTAGCAACGAACAAAGGCCAAAGCATGTCACAATTGGATTATGCTCGTGTGTTGGGATTCTTAATGTACATCATGAATTGTACACGACCGGATATAGCTTGTGCTATAAGTAAATTGAGTCGATATATGAGCAATCTAGGTCAATCTCATTGGATGACCGAGTTTTGGGGTATTTAGTACATACCCAGGACTTTGCCTTGCACTGCAGTAAATATCCTGCGGTCATTGAGGGATACTACGATGAAAATTGGATCACCGGATCAAATGATTCCAAGTCCACAAGTGGATATGTATTCACTGTTGGTGGATAAGCGGTATCTTGGAAGTCGTCCAAACAAACTTGTATTGTCCACTCTACAATGGAGGCTGAATTCATATCCTCAGATAAAGCCGGTGAAGAAGCTAAATGGCTCCGGAATTTCTTGAAAGATATTCTATTTTGTCCCAAACCATTGGCACCAATATGCATACATTGTGATAGTCAAGCGGCAATTGAAAGGACTGGGAGCGTTATGTATAACGGTAAATCTTGTCATATACGACGAAGACATAAAATCGTTAGACAATTACTCTCTAGAGGAATTATCACGATTGACTATGTAAAGTCAAGAATGTGTCGGATCCACTTACAAAAAGCCTAACTAGAGAGGTAATTGAGAAGTCATCAAGGGAAATGGGACTGTGGCCGAGAACAAGTCATAGTGGCGGTAACTCTACCTAGAAGACTGGAGATCCCATGATCTAGGTTCAGGGAGATCAAACAAAGTCATTAATGACGGTTTAACATTGTCAACTAAACTTTTGGTCCATTCTCGCAATGAGATAATGTTCAGTACCAAGAATAAAACACTAAGGCTTTTTAATAATTTCTAAATTTGATACGGGGTATATCAAATAGTGTTTCTATGGGATGACACATTTAGGAATGACCTATGTAAGTGTGAAGTGTTAGCCGCTTCAAGGAGAACTTTGTAAGGTCAGTTCTCTATGCACTTATGAAATCAGGCGGTGTTCATGGCTGAAAAGAACATAACAATAAGAAGCAAAGACAGTTAAGGGTTGGTTGTGTGACTTATGGTTATCTAAGTATACACCAAAGTTTGACGGTTCAAAGATATCAAATCTACCGATTGATCGAGTATATCCGACATAAGTTCACTACGGAAAGTTCAAAGGAAAACCTACTTATCCAGATGCAATTAATCCTTACTTGCGAATCACATAGTTTTTCATGCATACTTCCGTGATATAGTTATTTTCCATTCATGTGGGGGATTGTTGGGTTTTTAATGTATTTAATTAATATATTAAATACTTAAAAGAAGGTGAATGGAAAATGGAAGGAAATGAAATTTTTGAGTGAAATTTTAAGTTTCCTCCTTGGTAAATGGACATTGTCCCATATTGGAAGAGGAAGAGGAAGAGGTTTTTTTATAGGTGTATAAGCAATTGCACTTTTAGTTCTTAAAGAGTTGAGAAGAAGGCAAACCTCGCGTCGTCGTCGTCGTCGCCATCGTCGCTCGGCTCGACTCGGCTCGACTCGGCTTCGGCTTCGGCTTCGACTTCGACTTCGACTTTGGATTCGGATTTGGTCAAATGATCGAATGATTGATTAATTTTTTGGACCAAATTTATTTGTTAATAGTAAAATATTAACAGAAATATTATTAAATATTTTATTTAATAACAGAATATTTATATTTAATATTAATATTAATCCAATCCATTTTTCTATTTTGGTAACAGAAAATTAACTACCCTCTTCAATTTTTCCTCTTTATTTTCCCTCTTTTTTGTTGAGTAAATGGTCATTTATGTAATGGCTTTTATGCTATGGCTGTTTTGCATAAACAGCCATTCTGAAGAGTTGCACTTGCACCTCTTCAGATTTCAGCCCAACTTTGGCTATAAATACAACACTATTCTGCTCAGAATTTCACTACGATTTTCTGAGTTTCTTCTCCTTCTTCTGCATACTTTTAACATCAAACAAAGCAAAAGCAAGTGTGATTTGCTACCGAACTTTGTGTTTGCTGAAACACTGGAGTTTGAAGTACCACTACACCAGTGTGTAATTCGTTCTATCCTGGAAGGAAATAATCCATAACCTTGGGTACTAGGAGGGGATTGAATTTAGTGAGCTCGAATTGATTTTCTGTTTATGTTCATTGCTGTTTATATTCATTTATATTTCCAGAATTATTTTAAAAATACAGTATACTAACAATTCATCCTTCTCGAAGACAAAGTTTAATTCATATATACGTTCACAGGCTAAAAAATTGTTACACTATCAAAGTAATTTTACCCGATGTAATAATAAAATTTTACTAGTTATTAAGTCATGAATGCTTAATGTCAATTTACAAAGAAACGGGATTTTCACAATCTCCATATTCATGCATTGAAGGAGAATGCAAACTAAAACATTAACATCAAAACAACACATCTTATGCTACACAACACAATAACGTTCACATCTGACTTCACTCACAAAATAATGGACCCAGAAAAAAGTCTGTCACTTGGAGATTGAACTATACAAACAACAAAAACAACAAACAATACCCCCCCCCCCCCCCCCCCCC
>MU691004.1:117071-130584 GCA_026770625.1 Nicotiana glauca
GCCAAAAAAAATCACCCCAGCTAGCTATACATCACCCCCACCCCACCCCTATAACTCCCAATATCTAACATCATCTTCAATCTAATAATTCAGAAGCTACTCTTGGATTCTTGGTTCTAGCTCTTTTGCCTCTTGGCACTTTTCCTTTTGGCTTCTTCTCTTCTCTCCCCGATACCTACCAACCTCCCTATCCTTACCAAAAAATAAAAATACTCTCTCTATTTATGTGAATGTAGCTATTACTATTTAGAAAGTCAAATAATATTTTTAATTGTAGTTTTTTATAAATAGTTTTTTATGTTTTTGAATTTGAATTGTTAACTATTATGGTTTATCGTATTCTTATGTGGTTTCTACAATAACAATAACAGCATATTCAATGTGTTTTCGCAATTGGAATTTGGGGAGGGTACGATATACGCAGACCTTACCCCTACCTTGTGAGAGGTAAATGAGAGGTTTCCAATCGACTCTCGACTTAAAAAATATATTTTGAAAAAATATTTTCTTAATGTTGTTTCTAAATATATAATTTTTATTTCAGAAAATTTAAAAAATCTTATTCGAATTTATACCAAAAATTAGTTAGTTTGGCCCTCGTACTTTGAAAAGGTTTGCATAAATTAAAACAATACAATTAAAACGATTTTTCTATACTATAATAATTGCATATTAGATACCATTTTTATTACGTTACCAGTTCATTCTTATAAAAAGATGATTGCATAAATAACATGTGATAGCTTTTGTCTAAATGCTGTATTTATTTTAAAAAATACTTTAAATCTATATAAATTATTAATTTTAGAACCCAATAACTTAAACGGAGTACAATTCCGAACCATAAATTACCTGCCTCTGTGGGTAAATACATTTTGCACTGTAAGGCCAAAAACATCCATATACTCTTTTAAGTCAAAACCCTTTAATTTCTTCTCTACAAATACCCCTTTAACTTATTTTACTCCTTTATCTCATCAACCCCTAGCTATTTCTATATATTCTTGAGATTAGAGCTTTGTGTAAGATAGAAAATGGGAAACAAGTTTTTTATCAATGATAATCAAGATTTGCTGATAGAGGTATTGAAGAGGCTCGACGGTCGTTCCTTAGGAGTTGCTGCATGTGTATGTAGACAATGGTGCGCCATCACTCGAGACGACTCACTGTGGGAGCACCTCTGCTTCCGCCACGTGTCGCCGCCGCCGGAGGGAGTGAGGACGGTGGTTTTGGCTCTAGGAGGGTACCGGCGGCTGTACATGGTGTGTGTTAGGCCAGTGTTGAATCGATCGCGAAAGTGGAAACCAATAGGAATGGAGTCAGCTTCTGATTCGGAGGTTGTGAGGCGAGTTTATTCGACGCGCCATGAAGTGGAGTTGTCGTTATCGTTGTTTTGTGTGGATTATTATGAAAGGGTGTTGTTGGGCGGCGGCGGTGGAGGGGGTGGTGGAGGTGGAGGAGGAGGAAGACACAGCGGCGACGCTGCGTGTACGTCGTCGCTTATGTTCCTTTGCAACGCCGTCAATGTTTGAAATGGTTCAAATTTGGAGATGAATGAAGGTTATTGAAGCCTAGCCTCATTATTATTCTTTTATGTTAATTATCTTTTCTTCTTTTTCTTCTCATGTTTGGTAATTGTAATTTCTACTATATGGTGATATTTAATATAATTACTCCTAATTAATATTGCGTCGAGAGGGACTAATATTCTTTCCTTTTATTTTCTTCTTTCTTCGTACAAGGTGAGAGGTTTTTTCTAGACGAAGTAAATTTAGAAGAAGAAAAAAAAAACACCCCTCTATAAATGTTACGAAGTGCTAGTATTAATTAGATAAATACATATTTTTCCCGCTCTAAACAATAACCGTCGATAAAATGTACTATATTTTTATATATCGTATATTGTATGTACAATATATATTTTTTATACACTTTGGCTAGCAAATGTAATTATGGACTGGTTAATTTTGTATTTTCCCTATTAATTAACATAATATTTTTGTTCCGTTTTTTTCTTCTACTTTGTGTGATAAAAGCTATATAAAGCAACAAAAAAACAGATTTTACTTCCACAAGTATTTCAGTTTCCAACTATTCTTTTAACGCTGAATGAGCTCTAATATACACTGTTAGTTTTAAAATGTAAAATATTCTTTATGCTAAAAAATAGAATTTGCTTCTGAGAAAATTCGCAGGTGCAATGGAGATGTTGAAAGAACATTAGACGATAGGCTTGTCATTTCATTTTACGTGTTTGATCAAACGAGAAGTTTCAGAAAAAAATAGTGCAAATACTTTTGACAATTGAAATATGAGAAAAAAAAATATAAATGACATTCCAAAGTTATTATGAGAATTTTTTGTTTTCAACATGCGACGTCTTTATTATAGAAGCATATAAACAAGAGCAAAATAAGGATGTTAATTTTAAAAAATCAAATATAAAAGAGTGTCTATTTAATTGGAATGGGTTGAGAAAGAACTTCATATTATTTGGGAGTAATCCTTTGGTGAAGCCCCAGAATCCTGTTTTCATTAAGAGTTAGATGCATAATAATATATTCATTTTCTTAAAACCTCTCATTCTCCTTTGTGTTTAACTTATTTTGTTTGGTTAATTTCACAAACCATTGTAAGTGTAGAAGAAGAAGACAAACCAAAAAGTCACAGCCTCACAGGAATCACCGTAAAATCTGCATGTTGTCATTAGGTGAGTGTCGTTTCATCGTGGGATGATGTATGAAAGATGAAAAGTAACTTATAGTTGGATGGAGATCAGAGTAGGCTGGTGCAAAAAAAAAATAAAAAAAAAAAATTTACGCATGGTTTCGGGTAGGGTCACACGCTAAGGGGTAAGGTTGTAGATAGCTTATCCTAATACAAATATATATATTAGTGGCTCATTTCACTGTTCAAACGTATAATCTATATGTCATACGAAAATAACTTTATCGTTGCTCAAAGACTTCCGTTTGACAGAAATCGGCAAATCTTAACACGGTAAAACAGCCTAGCTATCAGCTTGAACTCGTAGTTCTTTGGAAGAATTGTAACGTGTATCAACACATGGCTACAAAGAACCGTCTAAACCAACGTAAGATATGGTATGTTATAAAAAAGTTAACCATATTTATGCAGTACTTATGCTAGTATATGAATCTGAATTTATGATACTCCAAATATACCGTGAGAATTTAAAAACCAACAGCAAGGTGTACAATAAGTTATGCATCTTTGTTTTGATGATTTGACAAATTTCATGAGAGAACCAGATAAGGAACCTAATACAATTAATTTAATTTTCTTGCGTTCAGAATAACTAGTCAGATGCTTGGTTCAATTCTCAATAAAATCAGATAAGGGAACAACATAGGGAACTAATAGGAATCAACTCCCCTGGTCGTCGTGCAGTCAATTCCACAGTTGTAAAAGTTATTGCACTATAATGTCCGGCAGCAGTACAACATCATAGTTGTAGCTTGCTAAGGCCAAACTAAATGACACTTTATTACATCATCTTTGATGACCTCATATAAACATATCATCAACATGAGGCAAGGGATTTCATTTCCTAACACTTGCAAAACGAAAAATCATATTCTTTAAAGTGCTAGCCACCACTTCTCTCAATAACAAAGTTGATGCAACCTCAAGGACCAGATCCAAAGATTAAAGATATTTAAGTCCTTAGATTTGATGAGTTTTATTATTTTTATTCTTCATCTGTAATCCTACACTACTTTCAAGAAGTGTCTTTATAGGACAGATTTAAACTACTGTTTGGTTTAGTGTTTCTTGACTAGAGTTAGCCAAGGTTTGTTGCTTTGTAATAGAGTTATTGCAAAGGGCTTACAATGAAGTTATTGTAAGAGATGAGAGATTAAGAGTTTAATTCCTAAATTGTAATAGATTGTAATATGAAAATAATACGTCAGGGCTCCTTTCGTGAGAGTCTCTCCGAATTTCTTCAGCAACATTGACTCAATCTCGTGGTGAGCTAAATCGTTCCACTTCATCGCCATTGTATAGGTGGTGATATGTTCCTGATGATCTGAAATCCCATCATATTTTGGTACGTTCGGAATTTTAAACCACTTCGGGTTCAATTCTGGTACCGCGATCGGTTTGTACAACAATTGAGTATATTTCTTTGAGTCTCGCCCTTTCAACACTAGTGGCGCATTTGGAATTTGGTCCATGCAGGCATTCACTTCTCTTATAAATCGTAAGAGTTTGTTTTTGAAGGGGTCGCTCTCGTTGTTGTGACTGGAACCGTTTCCCCCTATCGAAGCTGACCTCGCTCCTCGGGGTGTTGTTGTCGACCCTTTACATTGTTTGATTTGCGGGAGCATTGAGAGGAACTGCACCTCGTCCATTCACATTATTGGAAGCAACCGATAACGCCTATTTCAGTTCCGTCATAACCTTGTCATGTTGTGTGAGATGAACAAAATGGCCTCCTATTTCTCCTGCAACACCCTCACCACGTCAACGATGTGCTCTTCATCAGTATCATTAGGGGTCACCTCTCGAACATGTCGCGGGTACCGCCTGTCGTGGACCGGAGTGGCCTTGTTCCCCTCACTGCATGTGTCACTAACCAAATCCTCGTGCTGAGGCTGATTTCATTTAGCCTCAAGGTTATGTGTGTTGTCAACACCATTATCTGCCATTTTCTATGATTTTTTGCTAAAAATAAATAATCAAATACATTAGTAAAAGAGGTAAGGGCCAACTTAATTACATAACTATCTAAGCCCCGCGGTGGGTGCCAAACTATTTACCCGTAAAATGGTACAGTTGAAGTTATACGTGGTTTATAGACAAGTGAATTAATTTGATCCTGAAATAATAGATGAATTAGATAAAAATATGATACTTAGCCTTGAGATTGAGATAAAATAGCAAAAATGGTGATTTCAGGAGCAGGGCTTCCGGGCACAATAGTAATGATATCAATAAACAAGAAAATAAAATTGTATTGAGCTTTAAATAGAATATAGTGTGCATTTGCCAGAAAATTCGTCCATTACAATGATAATAAAGCTTACTATTTATAGTTGCACTTAGGGAACAAAGTCCTAAGATCAAGCCCCTGTTTAATACTATCAATTATGAGGGCTATTGAAGAAAATATAACGCCAGGCAATGGATGCTATATTCTCTGTAATAGACCGTGTACTTAATGCTATAGAATATTCTTCTCTTAATGCTACCGGGTGGTGGACATTTATTTCACATTTGTGAGTATTGCTCTCTCAGGTAATAGATGGTATCGTCACCTTTGGATTCAACTGTCTTTTGTCTTAGGCTCCACGCGTCACTTCCATATTCGATCATTTATTATAAATATTGTATGGTGTCAAATTTGTCCCTCTACGTATCTGCGCCGAAGGGTACGCCCAATAAGTATACGTCTACTAAAGTAAGGGTACGGCTCAGGCATAAGGATGAAGGCAACGCCAGTTAAAACCTGGCATCCTCGCTAGGAGGACGTCGGCCACTTTTTGTATTTTTATAATTATATCAAGGAAGACCTCCCCCTATATAAAGAGGACCTTCCCATTGTAAAAGGGCATGATTATTATTCTTGAATAATACTATTCTCTTATTCTCTCTCACTATCTCTCTATCTCTATCTCCAACGAACATCTTCTCTTGAGCTTATATTATCAACTTATAATATTAGATCTATAACAAGAATATCATTTTTACATCTCTAGGTCTATTATATTTGATTACGATTTATCCTTTTATATTTTTGATTGTTTTCTAGCTTACAAAGTATAGTGTTAACTTTTGAGCCAAATAATTTGGCGCCGTCTGTGGGGATTTCGAGAATCAAAATCATAGTATCCACCTAGAGATCAACCAACCACCTTTCTCAATACTACACGAAAACAAAAGATGGCCGAAAATAACACAAAATCGAAAGCTATAGTGGGTGTCACAGCCAATCTTCTTGGTCCTCTCAACGAGGCCAGTGACAATGTTATTATGAATGCAACCCCTAGCATCACACCAGGTGCAGAGATATCATCTTCCCTATCCGAAGATCTGACGATCTTGCATGAAAAAGGAGCTTCCGCGTCTGCTGCTAAAGAAGCACCCTCGGTGGTTAAAAAGCTACTGGAAGAGTGGCTAACAAGCACCCTAAGTGACTTGGTTGAGAAATCACCGCAAGGCAACATCGGGCGTGTACCGACAGTAAGCACCACCGCTGCCATGGGCGAACCTGAGGTTACACGAGTAAATAACCAACCCATCGAGGCCAGACCAGTGATGGTACGCTAACAGCTATCCTAAAGAAGATGGAAGAAATGGAAAACGAAAACAAGTCACTCTGTGACCAAATGAAGGAACACCAGGAGAGGGTCGACAAGATCCCCGGAGCTTCCAAGTTGCTACCAAAATGCGACGTGGAAAGGCTTGTAGAACAACCATACACTGAAAAAGCTACCCTTTACTCTATCCCAAAGACCTTCAAGATGCCTTCTTACTTGAAGGTGTACGACGGAACCACAGATCCCGAGGATCATCCGATCTACTACGTCACTGCTGTGAAGGGCAACAACCTATCAAAAGAATAGGTACCGTCGGTGCTGCTGAAGAAGTTTGGCGAGACGTTGACAGGGGGGGCTTGACATGGTACTCTCAGTTACCAGCTAAGGCGATATCAACATTCGAGGAAATAGCGGATAAGTTCGTCACCGCCCATGCGGGTGCGAAGAAAGTGAAAGCAAAGGGTCAATGACATCTTCGCCGTCAGACAAACCATAGGAGAAGGGCTCTGGGACTTCCTAGCCAGGTTTAACAGCGTAAGGATAAGTCTGTCAAACGTATCGGAAGGTGTGTCAGTCGCCGCTTTCCAGAACGGGCTAAGCAGGGATGGTTCGAGGGCGACCAAGAAGCTGCTGAGCCGCCTCATGAAATATCCCCCTACCACATGGGAGGAAATCCACAACTCCTATTGCGCCGAGGTATGAGCGGACGAAGATGATCTTAATGGGCCGACCCAACGGCTAACAGCGATACACTCAGAAACAAGGAGAGATCGACGCAACGAAGGACGGCGAGAAAAGCTCCCACGCTCCAACAGAGACCGACATCAGCCATACACCAGATCCTCTCATCTACCACCAAGACATACAGACGCGTTACAGCAACACGTGTCTCCACTCCGAAACGAAAGAGGTGCGCCCCCATTATTATCCGCCCATGACTTTTGCGTGTCTCCTTAAAAAATAGTGTACGCACTGGAAAAGCTGGGCACCAAGGTGCAATGGCCGCAGAAGATGAAATCAGACCTTGCCACAAGGAAATCAAACGTCCTATGTGAGTTCCATCAGGAACGGGGACACAAGATCGAGGACTGCATAGGCCTACGACAAGAAGTGGTCAGGATGCTGAACCAGGGATACCTAAGGGAATTACTCAGCGACAAAGGGAAAGTCAACTTTGCACGCGGTCGGGAACAACCCCGCGGGCCGCCAAAGCCGCCTTCTCTAACACGAACGATAAACATGATCGTCGGAGGCGGCGACGACTCAATGATCAATCATGTCAAATTCGCCAACACACACAGACTGAAGCGGACCATCGCCCATGAGCGGTATGACGACTTCGAAGATAGTATCACCTTCGATAAGTCTGATGTTGATGGTTTGCCTTTCCCTCATTATGATGCTTTAGTTATTACTTTACGTATCGCTGATACAGATGTTAAAAGAGTCATGATCGACGATGGAAGTGGCGCCTGTATTATCCACCCAAGGGTCCTCGCACAAATGGGACTCGAGGATAGGGTAATACCGCGCTGCATAACACTAACTGGTTTCAACAATGCAGTGGAATGGACATCCGGAGAAATAACACTGCCCGTCTTAGCGGGAGGAGTCACGCTGGAAACAACTTTTCACGTGATGAACCAAGAAACGACGTACAACGTCATCATATGACGTCCATAGATACACGCCATGCAAGCAGTCCCTTCAAGCCTTTACCAAGTGATCAAATTCCCTACCTTGTGGGGGGTATTCAGCATCAGGGGCGAGCCACGCACCGCGCAGGAGTGCTACAAAATAGCTCAAGATTGCGCCCACACCCAACAACTGAACGGGGCGAGTGCGGAGGCATAGCAATTAGCCATGTCGGGGACTAAAGTCGACCCGACAGCGGACGCTATTAGAGATCCCGACGTTGTGAAAGCCTGTAAAATAACAATCGAAGATCTCGACCCAGTCCAATTGGACGACACCGACCCAGCTAAGAAGGCCTACATCGGGCACGGCCTCGCCAACCCAAGTAAGTATCGTGAATTCCTAACTAACCATGCATATCTATTCGCTTTCTCCCATTCAGATATGCCGGGAATCCTGCGAGATATCACCACCCACAAGCTGAACGTCGATCCATTACATCCACCCGTATGACAAATGAGAAGGAAATTCAACGACGCAACTAATGAAGCAGTCAGCGAGGAAGTAGACAAACTACTTGCCAACTGCTCCATCAGGGAATCAAAGTACCCCCAATGGGTTGCCAATGTCGTCGTGGTCAAAAAGAAAAATGGGAAGTGGAGAATATGCGTAGATTTCACCGATCTGAACAAAGCATGCTCGAAGGATTCATTCCCACTACCTCACATCGACCAATTGAACCATGCCACCGCAGGACATGAGCTGTTGATCTTCCTAGATGCCTACTCCGGCTACAATCAAATCATGATGGCCGAGGATGATCAGAAGAAGACGACTTTCATCACCCATCAAGGGACTTACTGCTATAGGGTAATGCCCTTCGGGCTAAAAAATGCAGGGGCTACATACCAGAGACTAGATATCAAGATGTTTAAAGAGCAGCTCGATAAGACTATGGAAGTCTATATCGACGATATGTTGGTGAAGTCGACAAGAAAAGAGGGCCACATCGACCATCTGAAGGAAGCCTTCGGAATATTGAGGAGGTACGGGATGAAACTGAACCCCGAAAAATATGCCTTCGGTGTAGCCTCAGGGAAATTCTTAAGATTTCTCGTATCACAACGAGGTATCGAAATCAACCCAGATCAGATCAAGGCGATAGACGCAATACCTGAGATGCTGAACAACAAGAAACATGGGCAAAAGCTGACGGGGCGAATAGCCGCCCTATCTAGATTCATCTCGCGATCCTTCGACAGATGCCACAAATTCTTCAATATACTGAGAAAGGACAATGGGTTACAGTGGAATGAGGAATGCGTCGAAACCTTGAGAAAACTGAAGGCGTACCTATCTTCACCACCACTGCTATCCAAAGTAAATCAAGATGAGCCCCTGCTAGTATATCTGGTTGTATCCGAGGTCGCTGTCAGCGCAGTATTGGTTCGTGAGACCAAAGGTACGCAATCCCTCATTTACCATATTAGCAAAACTTTAGTGGACGCCAAATTACGGTATCCACACCTTGAAAAATTAGCTCTGGCGCTGGTCGTAGCTTCACGGAAGCTCCGACCCTATTTTCAATGCCATCCCATAAAAGTAGTGACAACCTTCCCCTTGAGAAGCATCCTACATAAGCCTGAGTTATCAGGCAGGCTCGCCAGATGGGCCATAGTGCTCAGCGAGCACAATATCTCGTATCTCCCGAGAACCGCCATCAAGTCGCAAGTACTCGCCGACTTCGTAGCCGACTTCAGCGCAGAAACACTGCCAAAGGTGGAACGAGATGCACATCGTGCCCCCTCCAATACCGACCTATGGGATCTTTACACTGACGGCACCGCCAATGCCTCTGGATCGGGAATGGTACTCATTCTTGAGGTCCTCACGAGCGAAATAATTTGCCAATCCATACGATGCCCTGAGATGACTAACAACGAGGCCGAGTATGAGGCTATTATTGCAGGTATAAAACTAGCCATCAAGTATGGAGCTCGACGACTCATTCTCCATTGCAACTCCCAGCTCGTGGTGAACCAGGTCACTGGGACTTACCAAATTAAGGAGTAGAGATTGCAAAAGTACCAGTCATAAATCCATAGATTAATGACTGAGGTTGACGAGTGCTGCTTTGAACAGGTTCCGAGAGCGCGGAACGCTGAGGCAGATGGCCTAGCAAAATTGGCCACAACCACTAAAAATTTCGACAAAGAAAGCGTGGTCACCCTCCTTCATTCAGCCATTTATCACACTGAGGTACTCTCCTTAAATTTGACTTGGGACGGGCGCAACAAGTTTGCGTCCTATCTGCAGGATGGAACACTCCCACCTAACAAAAAAGAAGCCAAGAAGCTCCGAGTACAGGCCACCCGGTATTTCCTGATAAACCACGAGCTCTACAAAAGGGCGTTTGGCGGACCCCTGGCCAAGTACCTAGGGCCGCACCAAACGATTCCAGTACTCAAAGAGGTACACGAAGGTCACTGCGGCTCCCACACAGGTAACCGCACCCTCGTGCGCTGCATAATATGGTCCGGCTACTATTGGCCAACTATGAAAAAAGACGCGGCGGAATATGTCCGCCAATGCGAACATTGCCAAAAGTACGCCCCCATGATACACCAACCAGGAGAGCCTCTCCACTCAGTCACTTCCCCATGGCCTTTCATCAAATGGGGAATGGACATAGTCGGTCCGCTACAAGCAGGACGAGGAAAGGTACGATTTCTATTAGTTTTAACTGACTATTTTTCCAAGTGGGTAGAAGTAGGTGCGTACGCCCAAATATGCGAACAGGAAGTCATCGCCTTCATATGGAAGAATATCATCTACCGTTTCGGCATCCCTAAATAAATAAGCTGCGACAACGGACAGCAGTTCATCGGTCAGAAGACAACAGAGTTCTTCGACAAATGGCATATTAGGAGAATACTCTCCATGTCATACCACCCCTCCGCCAACGGCCAAGCAGAGTCGTCCAACAAAACGATAATGAACATATTGAAGAAGAAGCTCGAGGACGCCAAAGGGCTATGGCCTGAGCTACTACTGGAAGTGTTATGGGCACATCGGACCACGCCCAAATCCTCCACAGGAGAAACACCATACTCACTGGTCTACGAAACCGACGCGGTCATACCGGTCGAAGTCGGCGAACCAAGCTTGAGGTATTCACATACAAACGGAGCAGAGAACGACATGAACAGACTTCAAGACCTCGATGAGGCCGAGGAAAGAAGAGAAATGGCCTACATAAGAATGATGGCCCAGAAACAACAAGTCGAAAGGTACTACAATAAGAAGGCCAAAATACGACCACTCAAAGTGGGTGACTACGTCCTCAAAGCCAAAACGTTGGCATCAAACAACCCAAGCGAAGGAAAGTTGGGCACCAACTGGGACGGACCATACAAAATCACAGGAGCAGCAAATAAAGGAGCATTTCAATTAGAAACAATGGAAGGAAAGGCGCTCTGAATCAATTGGAACGTCGCCCATCTCAAGTATTTCCATTTCTGAAAGGCGTATCCCGAGTCGCACTCTTTTTCCCTTACCCGAGTTTTGTCCCAATTGGGTTTTCTCGGGAAGGTTTTTAACGAGGCGGTAGAGGGGACACCTGGAGATACTTACAAAATAAGTTTATCACACCAGCCACCCCATACGCCCACCTGACTGGCATGACAAAGGGACTGGGCTAGCATGATCTCCAATGTATGAACGACTATGGCCATCTCCAATGTATGAATGGCTAAGGCCATCTCCAACGTACAAATGGCTAAGGTCATCTCCAGTGTATGAACGGCTAAGGCCATCTCCAACGTACAAATGGCTAAGGCCATCTCCAATGTATGAATGGCTAAGGCCATCTCCAATGTATGAATGGCTAAGGCCTCTCCGATGTATGAACGACTATGGCCATCTCCAATGTATGAACGGCTATGGCCATCTCCAATGTATGAACGGCTATGGCCATCTCCAATGTATGAATGGCTAAGGCCATCTCCAATGTATGAATGGCTAAGGCCATCTCCAATGTATGAATGGATAAGGCCATCTCCAATGTATGAATGGCTAAGGCCTCTCCAATGTATGAACGGCTAAGGCCATCTCCAATGTATGAATATGTCCATCTCAAATGTATGAACGGCTATGGCCATCTCCAATATATGAACGGCCATAGCCATCTCCAATGTATGAACGGCTATGGCCATCTCCAATGTATGAACGGCTAAGGACATCTCCAACGTGCAAATGGCTAAGGCCACCGTCGTCAATAAGTTGACCCAGCTCGATTACGACAAACGAAGTAACTCGACAACAGTCGAAGTCACGTATATGGCCAAGGCCATCTCCAACGTGCAAATGGCTAAGGCCACCGTCGTCAATAAGTCGACCCAGCTCGACTACGACAAACGAAGTAACTCGATGACAGTCGAAGTCACATATATGGCTAAGGCCATCTCCAACGTGCAAATGGCTAAGGCCACCATCGTCAATAAGTTGACCCATCTCGACTACGACAAATGAAGTAACTCGACAACAATCGAAGTCACGTATATGGCCAAGGCCATCTCTAACATGCAAATGGCTAAGGCCACCGTCGTCAATAAGTCAACCCAGCTCGACTACGACAGACGAAGTAAATCGACGACAATCGAAGTCACGTATATGGCCAAGTCCATCTCCGACGTGCAAATGGCTAAGGCTACCGTCGTCAATAAGTCGACCCAGCTCAACTATGACAAACGAAATAACTCGATGACAGTCGAAGTCACGTTATGGCCAAGTCCATCTTCGACGTGCAAATGGCTAAGGCCACTGTTGTCAATAAGTTGACCCAGCTCAACTACGACAGACGAAGCAACTCGACAACAGTCAAAGTCACGTATATGGCCAAGGCCATCTCCAACGTGCAAAAGGCTATAGCCATCGTCGTCAGTAAGTCGACCCAGTTCGACCACGACAAACGAGTAACTCGACGACAGTCAATGTTACATACATGGCTAAGGCCATCGATAATATTACAGCTAAGGCCGCCGTCGCCAACGGTTGCTAACCCTGTTCGATTGCGGCGCAAGGCACGCAAGTAGCATATGAAACAACACCACTATTTGGCATCAAAACCACCTCCTATCGGTGGATAACACAAGCAACGTTCGAGAAGCACACTAAGAACCTTGCAAACAAGCGAGAATCCACTCTGCGGAGATGAGATACCAGAAATAAAAGATACAAAAGGAAAAGAGTAACAACAAAAGTATAACTTCCATTATCATCAAAAAATACATGTACAAAATAACCCACTTACATCCCCAAAAATAGCAAAACAAAATGAATACAAGTCCTAAGGAGGTTCGCCATTCTGTGCACCGTCCTCCGCCGGTCCACCATCTCGTCCACTGCCGCCCCCGGCCTGATAAGTTGCAGAGATCCAGGACCCGGAACCTATGTGAGCACGTGATTTTTGCCCTAAGCAAACTATTCCTAAAAATTCAAACAAAATGATTTTTTTTTAAATATTTGTGGCATTTTTGTGTTAATTAGTTGCATAATAATTCATAAAAATATACAAAAATATGCATATGCATTAG
>MU691006.1:25207-39637 GCA_026770625.1 Nicotiana glauca
GTGAGATTAGTCATGTTCACTGCCATAGTATACAAGCCATACCCAGAGTTGACCAATTGCCAGAATTAACAGCTCTCATTAAACAGTATAATAGGGTATTTGAACCACCTACCACACTACCACCTCATAGGGGCTCTTTTGATCACAGAATTCCTCTCAAGGAATCTTCCAACCCTGTGAATAAAAGACCTTATAGGTACCCTAGGATCAAAAAGGATATAATTGAGAAGTTGGTGCAAGAGATGTTGTAGCCCTTATGCTTCCCTAGTAGTTTTGGTAGGAAAAAAGGATGTTAGCTGGAGGCTTTGTGTTGATTATAGAAGTCTCAATCAACTGATAATAAAGGACAAGGTCCCTATTCCTATGATTGAAAACCTATTGGATGAATTACATGGTGCTAAGGTATTCTCAAAAATAGACCTCAGGGCTGGTTATCATCAATTGAGGATGGCTGAAGGAGATGTACACAAGACTGCCTTTATGACTCATGAAGGACACTATGAGTTTTTAGTTATGCCATTTGATTTAACCAATGTTCTTTCTTCCTTCCAAAGTCTAATGAATGCTGTTTTCAAACCTTTATCAAGGAAATCAGTGTTGGTGTTTTTTGATGATATTCTGATCTACAGCAAAGATGTAGATGCTCATATAGCTCATGTGAAGACAGTATTAGAATTAATGAAGCAGCACTAGTTGTATGCTAAGATGTCAAAGTGTGCTTTTGTGGTATCTAAGGTGGAATATCTTGGCCATTTTATTAGTGCTGAAAGTGTAGCAACAGATCCTAAGAAGATTGTTGCTGTGCAAGATTGGCCTATACCAGTCAACATTAAACAACTGAGAGGATTTTTAGGTCTTGCAGGCTATTACAGGAGATTCATTCAAGGTTTTGGAACCATCTGCAGACCCCTGCATGATTTGTTGAAGAAGGATAGTTTTGTGTGGAGTAATGAGGCTACTGTTGCTTTTAATGCTCTAAAACAAGCCTTAGTTTCAGCTCCTGTGCTGTCCATGCCTGACTATACTAAACCTTTTACCATTGAAACAGATGCTAGTGGAAAGGGAATAGGTGGTGTTATTATACAACAGAGTCACCCTATTGCCTATATAAGCAAATCATTGGCCCTCAGGCATCAAGCCTTATCAGTTTATGATAGGGAATTACTTGCACTCATTTTTGCTGTCATTAAATGGTCACACTATCTAATGGGCAATCACTTTATAGTGAAAACAGATCATAAAGCATTAAAACATCTGTTGGAGCAACAAATGCATACTGACTTTCAGGTAGCTGGGATCTCTAAGTTGATGGCCTTGGATTTCACTATTGAATATAAGAAAGGAGCAGAGAATAAAAATGCAGATGCCTTATCAAGGAAGCCAGATGCTGAGTTATTGGCTATCTCATTACTGACTCCTCATGAGTCTATTTTAACACAAATTCAATCTTCATGGAGGGAAGATCAAGAGCTACAAGAATTGATAGTCAAAATGCAGAATTAACCCCATAAGTCATACACTTGAATCAATAATCAACTCAGGTGGAAAAGCAAATTGGTTGTTGGTAATAATCACCAACTGAAGAAGCATATCATTACCTTATGGCACAACACCACACAGGGTGGGCATTCTGGTATGGATGCCACTACCAAAAGATTGCAGTCATTATTCTATTGGAAAAAATTAGTCGCAGATGTTAGAGACTTCATTAACAGATGTGATGTGTGCCAAAGACATAAGTATGATGTTGCTGCTTTACCTGGATGGTTGCAGCCTCTACCTATGCTCACAGGTGTATGGACTGATATTTTTATGGATTTTATTGAAGGCCTCCTTAAATCACAGGGCAAGGAGGTTATTTTTGTGGTGGTGGATAGATTAACCAAGACTGGCCATTTTCTAAGTTTGCAACATCCTTACAGTACTCAAACTGTAGCTCAATGTTTCCTTGATCAAGTCTTCAAGCTGCATGGAATGCCACTCACTATAACTAGTGATAGGGATCCTATCTTTTTAAGTTCTTTTTGGCAGGAGCTCTTTTCTCTACAAGGTGTACAATTGCAAAGATCCACTGCATATCACCCTCAGACAGATGGTCAATCAGAAGTGGTAAATAGAACTTTGGAGACATATCTAAGGTGTTTTTGTTCATATAGTCCTAGAGATTGGGCTAAGTATCTTTCCTTGGCAGAATGATGTTATAATACTACCTATCACTCCTTCATTAAATTCACACCATATGAAGCATTATATGGTCAGAAACCTCCCATTAATTTGCCCTACCTAAGTGGTGATACTGATGTAGAGATGGTTGACAGAACACTAGAAGCAAGAGAGGCCATTATTCAATTATTGAAGTTCCATCTAGCTAGAGCTCAGCAGAGAATGAAGGATACTGCTAACGCACACAGGTCTGAGAGATCATTTGAAGCAGGAGAATAGGTGTATCTCAAGCTACAACCTTATAGGCAGCTATCAGTAGCTACCAGACCATTCAATAAACTTGCTGCAAAATATTATGGCCCCTATCCTATTGCTGCAAAGGTGGGAACAGTTGCTTACAGGTTGCTCATGCCTGCTGATGTTCTTATTCATCCCACCTTTCATGTTTCACAATTAAAAAAATATCATGAAGTACCTACTGTTATCAACCATCCCCCTGTGCTTCATTTATCCAGCCCTCACTGCCCTCAACCAGAAGAAATACTAGCTCGCAGGATGGTTAAGAAAGGGAACAAAGCTGTGTGTCAGGTGAAGGTTAAATGGGCAGGCTTAGAGACTGATGCTGCTACTTGGGAATTTTTGCAAGAGCTTCGAACCAGATTTCCTACTTTTAATCCTTGAGGTCAAGGATTGTCTTGAGGGGAAGGTATTGACACAAGTTAGCTAGCAGATTGGCAGATACAAGTTAGCAGCAGAAGAAAATTGAAGCTGCAGAAGCACGGGAAAACAGGAGGAAGCAGTCCATTAACGGAAATAATTAACTTTTTGCTGACATGGCAAAAGTTAGTTATTAGTTAGTTAGGTGTAGTTGAATTTGTGTTAAATCTAGAATCTTCCTAGACTCATTCCATCTTATATAGATTTAGCAAATTGTAACGAAACTACTCAATGAATAAATATCACAATTCTCTCCTCAATTCTCTTCCAATTTTCTTAGCTAAATTCTCGCACATTTCTTGGTTAGCTATCTCCTTCTTCGAGCCTAGCTCCTAGATTGACTATAAACCGCCATTGTTGATTGTATTGTATCAAACAAAAAATAAAAAACAAAAAAGTTTGAAGTAAAAGAATGAATGAATGAACAGACCTACGAAAGAAATAGACCTCTTAACGGATTGAGAGGACTCTGGTAAACGCACTGATGTAATAGAGAAGAATTTGACAACTAATAAAAAAAGCTTTGAATTCAAAAATAGAATTTTGTGAATTATTATTTATTTGGATTGAATAACACCGGAGTCTCGCGAAGATTCGGGTTGGGTTTTGTTGGAATTTCAAATTGAAACTCTAAGAGGAGATAAATAAATTGTGTATATTCTGTATGCGAAAGTATACAAACAATATACAAAATATATACTACTAACATAATTGTATAAAAAATAAGTTATATGTAAATCATAGATTTTTGACCAAATTCTGCACACAAAAAAATATATACAAGTTATATGTAAATCGTAGCTTTGGTTGAATTTTATGCAACAAAAATTATATTCAAGTTATATATAAAATCTTTACAAATTCAAATTCTAGGCATTATGATGATGAGGTGGCATGCCACACGTGATTCACCTCACTCAAATATCAGGCAACGCAGCACAATGGACATCTGTTAGGGTAAGGCATATATGATAAGTCTGTTAAACATTTTATTTCGATTGTATAATGTATTTAAATATAAACTATTTAAGAAAGTAGAAGGGTAAACGTACATGACCCTTTTTCCGAAGCTTTAACTTTAATTCGAATAACAAATCTGACTCCCAAGTCCCATCCATTACACCTCCTCTCCATTTCGTCAAGTGCATATTTGGATGGCTAACACTTGTCCTAGGGGTGTATATAGGACGAATTCGGTTCAAAATTTTTAATTATTAAATCATACCAATTTTATCAGATTATTAAATCTAAATATTAAATCAAACTAATAAAAGTCGAGTTTTTTAATTTCGAATTTTCATGTTTTTAAGGTTTTTTTCATAAAGTCTTCATAGCACAAAACATAAAATTTGTGCTCCAAATATTTCTTTAATCCTAATAAGATAGAACTATATAAGGTAATTTTTTAATAAAATAATATAAATATGAGATGGGTTATAGCATTGTACTAAAATATTCAACAATAAAAATAATGAATTTGCATAAAATAAATATTATTAATAAGCCATGATGAAAATAAATACGACTAATAAGTAGTATTTTTTATATGACTAACCACTAAAAGAAAAATAAGCTATCATTTTATCTAAATCATGGAAAAACTAAAAATAAATATCCAACACTATTTTCAGTCATAGTATAATTGACTTGAATGTCTTTTATTAGCATTATATTGATTTAATTTTGGTTTATTATTTATTTGAGTTACTAATATTTATGGACTATAAAACATATTTGAGCATCCAAAAACTATAAGCCCAAGCTTGAAATAATACGTTAAAAGATAAAACTATGAAAAAGTTTAAGAAATATTTATAAACTATACTGCAATAAAAAAAATTTATGTATTAAATATATTCAAAACTACTATACATATAATGTCATGTTATTTTTGTTTCGGTTTGACTTTTTTAGTTAAAATCAAACGAAATCAAATATGGTCGATAATTTTTTTTCCAATACCAAACCATAGTCAGACTTCTTTTCTCGGGTTGACTCGGATTATGGATTGGTACGGTTTGTTGGTTTTATTTGTACACCCCTAAGTTGTCCTATTTAAAGTAGTAATCGTCTGGATTAAAGTAGTCTAACAAGCATTTTAACCTTAGTTAAGGGGATAGGTTTGAGGAAAGCACATTTTAACTTTAGTAAGTAACTAAATCTCTTATCTTACACAAATTATGGAGTCATTAGTATCATTACTTTCAATTACTATATAATTTTCGAGAAAATGACTTTGGGCGTAAGTATGGTCCTTAAAATATCGAACTATCAATTTTAGTCCTTAAGTATTGAAAATTTTAAATTTTTTGGTCTCCACTAATACCGTTAGAAATAATCCCACGTGAGCTATCCAACAGTTAAATGAATTCACCGCCAACCCCCCCCCCCCCCCCCCAAAATCATAAACATACTCCCAAAGTTATCCTAGTAAAATGAGATTATGTACTTAATTTTGGTTCTTTTTTCTGATTATATAGCTAATACGTGAGTGTGAGTCTGGCTAGAGTAGGCACCTCTAACTTTTGTAATTGTATGTGGGTCAGAATCTGTTTTATATGATCATGCTAGTGGGATAGCCCGGGCTTTGCCCGGGCCTAAAGTGAACAAAATTATATACTTTATTATACACTGTGTTATCCTTCTGATTCTAATTGTAACATCTAATTAACTTTACTTGTGAGATTGGCTTACAAAATTTTCAAATTCTTTATCATTTTTTGCAAGTACAAAGTGAGATAAAAGAAGTATTGTTGTAAATAAAGGTATAATGATAATATCAACTGGAACATTTTATATTTGATCACCAATTAGCAAAGTAAGCATCGTCTAACTTAGAGCAATGCTAGATAGAACTCTTTCATATTATGAGTTAAAAGCAACATATGTTGTCATGGATGTTATATGATTGGCAAAAACACGTTCTTTACATCCATAACATTGTCATACGATTAGATACTAAATTGTTGCATTCTTTGAAACATTTTATAGTATCTAAAAATCAGCAAAGGATGATGCATCTTTTGTGTTGCGTTTAGTTTTCTTCTTAGCTTTCTTGCTTGTGCAATTATATACAGAGAAATCTTGTACGTGCTCGTATCTAAAACAATGAAGATCAAAGAGACAAAAGACGTCCACTAAAGTGATGCGTGAAGAATAACAAAGAGCATATCGCACTGTCTCAGTAGTGCAGTATTTAAACCTCTCCATGCATTCAGAAATTAACAATATTGCAGCTTAACCGATCGAGAGTATTATTGCTTGAATTTTTTATAAGATAGTACTAAGGAGGTACATAAACGTATAAATAAAGAGAAAATGAGACAATTGATATAATCAACTCAGCATATCAAAGAACTCTGAACACTGAAATAAATTCTCATCCACTCTTTCCTGCACCAAAAATATAATTTTTTTTAAATGATCAGCTAGGAAAATCATTGCAGAACTAACTTTAGCATTTAGTGCAATGACAGTAAAGCCACCCAGAGACAAAAGAAACATAAAAAGCAAAGGATAAGATTCCAAGGGATTATCTTCTTTTCAATTTCAAACAGTTAAATATGTACATAAAAGAAATGCTCATTTTTATGCAAAAATTTTTCCTGATTAGAAAACTTGGGCTAGCGAGGAATATTGCACAAACCTGCAGTACGCACTATGCTGTGAGCAAGTCAAGAAGCAGATATCTAATTGAACAAAGAATAAGCAAATTCTGGGAGTTTATATGCCTCTAATGGATACAAAAGGTAAATAACATCTGCGTAACTATTCTAACATCAGCTTATAGATCAAAAGTTCGTTTCTCAAGATGATCACTCTATAGAAACACAAGCAAAGGAAAGAAAACAAGGATAGTAGCAAACATCCCAGTTGCTCACAAGTTCCAGATCTCTAATTGGAACCACAGAGACATGAAAAGATCAAATCCGCAGAACTAATTGATACAGAACCTCCCCACATGATTATTGACAACTATAACTAATACGAATCATATACATTCTGAAATGGGCAAGAAAACCTATTATTCACAAATCTAACCTAATAGTCAATAGCAACAACTACCAACATGCCTCTCAACAACTACATTTTGACTCCAAAATTCAAGCGAGAGAAAAAGCGACTAATTGAACTTCGTCCTCGAACAGTCACGTCCGAACCCGTGAAATACCAACCAAGCTCAAGCAAGATCAATGAATGAAGATCAACAGGGCAGAAACTAAAACATATATTTTTTGTTTTGTTTTATATCTATGTATATGAAAGAAACTTAACTCTAAGATCTGAAGAGTAATAGCCGAAAATCAGAGAAGAAAACTTAAATCTCTGTATATCTCTTTTTGTATATATTTTTTTTGAAATTTAAAACGCGAACAGAAAATCGAAGAAGAAAACTCAAGAGCAAAGAAGGAATTTTGCCGTTAAAACCCTATCTTTTCACTCACTTTTTCTCCAAATTCATGGTCGATGGGCAGTTGATTGATTGGTTGATTTCCTTTATTGAAATTACCTTGGGAACAACTTCAGAATGAATTTTATTGAGTACATTGTAAAGGATCATTCCACTCCTTAAACCAATCCTGAATTGTTCCTCAGAAGGTTCAACTGGCAAATTTTTAGCTCCCACATATCTAATGCTTACGGCATCAATGGTCAACCAGGTGATCTCTACAAGTGTTCAAGCAAAGGTTAGTTCTAATATCAAAATATTTGAAGTTGACACATAGGATAAAGACTAATTTTCACCTAACATTGTTATGCTAGCAGTAATCTATGATTGCATATATTACCTATTAGGACATGTTTTCACAGATATCATGTTAATGCAGATACCACCATAGTACATGTGGACGCTAATGAAACGATCCTCCTTCGAGTTATCAATGTTGCACTCAATCATCAACTTTTCTTTACTGTGGCCAACCATAAGCTTGCTGTTGTTGGAGTAGATGCCTCTTATGTTAACCCTTTCACAACATCAGTCCTTATGATCGGACCAGGTCAGACTACTGATGTCCTGATCAAAGCTGATTAGCCACCAGCCAAATATTACATGGCAACAATAGGAAGCTAGAGAGTAACACCCAAAATAGAGCCAAAACAAATCAATCTTGATCAAGGACGTAGCAAAAAATACCTTCGTAATGGCAGGAGCAAAAACATATGATTTAGAATTAAACTCTTGAAAGCGCATGGCCTCAATAGCATTCTCAAATAGAATGTACACTGGAAGTTGGTTCAAGCCTCCTACATTAGATTTTCCAACAATAGAAAACTATTAAATCCATCTCATATAACACACATAACGATAGAGTAAATAATAATACAACAAGAATTAGAGCATCACCAACCCATTCATTTATTGTAATTTTGAGAGAATTTCACCTAAATTTGCTAGTTTCTTTCTGTAGTAGATAAATGGAAGAATCTGGGGGAAAAAGAAAAAGGTAAATCAAGTAAATGGAGAGTAGGAATTGGCAGATAATAATTAGGTAGCACAAGAATGAAGGTAGCAAAACAGTGCTGACAATATTATAGAGCCAAGAGCATTATAAGTTTGTTGTTTAACTACTCAAGGATTAATAAAAAATGAAACAAAATGTACGTGAGTAAAACGACAAACAGAATAAAACAAAAAATATTATTCTATCTTGGGGTAGCAGAAGACTTACAAGGATGCTCTTTGGATGATTTCGTCATAAACAATGTTGTATGTAGAATGATCATCACGGTTGGCTAGTGTGGACGGTCATCAGTACTTTGACACAACTTGAACTCTTTGCTCTCGATAAGGCAACATAAATTTGACCGTGTGAAAAAATAGGTCCTCGCAAATATATTTCGACGAAATCCAGGGTTTGACCTTACGCTTTATTTATAGTCATAGCATAGCATAATCTTACTGGGAATTGTGTTCTCTTAAATTGAACTGGTATTATTTCGTCCTGTGACGATAATAATGGTATTCTTGGGATAAATACGTGCTTATTTTTAAAATCGCCTGTTGCGATCTTAGTACTGATAACATGTGTCTTAATATCACAACATATCAACCGTGTACCATTGCATAAACTTTCATACGGATTCAAATTACGTAGCAATATAATGGGGAAATTCTTCTTTGAAGTTAATTTGTAAGGAGGTAAACCAGCAGGATTTAAACTGTCTAATAGGTCTTCAAATTGACTTTGATCATTAGGCTCAACGGTTTCGTCAAAGCCAACAAATGTAGTTGCTTTTTCTGGAAATTTTTCTATAAGAATATCGTTGATTTCATTTACAAAATCATTTTTCATCGTCAGAACAACATGAGAATCTACAAAAAAAAAGGATTAGAGGAGCATGTGTGTACATTTGAGAATGTCACAGTGAATAAATGGCCCAGAGATTCTTCTTCAGTTGTAAAAGGAATAATCATAGAATCTGGAAGTTCAATTTTGTTATTAGTGTTGACCCTCTCTTGTCCATTTCCAATTCTCATAAGGTAATCACAAAAAGCAGGATCTGTTTTTGCCCTCATATTTTTGGACAGTTGCAATTTTTCAAGTTCATCCCAAATGGTAGAATATAGCAAACTTTCACTAATAAAATCTTCTTTTTTTCGTTTCGAACAACTGGAAGAGTTTGTCTAAAGTCACCTCCAAAAATAATAACTTTTCCCACAAATAGAATATTTGTATCCATAAGATCTTTTAAGAGCAAGTCAAAAACATCAAACATTCTTTTTTTAGCCATAGATACTTCATCCCATACAATTAATTTTGCATCACGAATCAAACCTGTAGTTAAACTTTGTTTGCTGATGTTGCAGCTGGAATTTTCATCAATGTCTATAGGTATTTTAAAATATGAATGTGCTGTTCGCCCACCTGGAAGAATAGAAGCAGCAACGCCGAAAGTAGCAGTTGCTAGAGATATGTATCCTTTACTACGTACAGTTGCTAATAAAGCACGGTATAAGAAGGTTTTTCCAGTTCTTCCAGGGCCATCAATAAATAAAGCTCCTAGTTTCTTGGTAAATACTCGATCAATGATCATATTGTATGCTTTCAATTATTTTGTGTTCATGTGACGATCCGATCCGTCGTCTCATGAGTTATCACTCCATTTCCCCCATTTTCTACTTCTTTATGCTTCATTATCAGTGTCGTGTGTGATCGAGTTGGTTTGGATTAATTTTAGAAGGAAATGAGATACTTAGTCTCTTTAAGGAAGGCTTAGTTTGGAAAAGTCAACCGGATATTGACTCATATGATAGAAGGCTCGGATATGATTTTCGATGGTTTGGTTAGCTTCGCAGGATGATTTGTGACTTAGGAGTGTGATCGAAAGTGGTTTTGGAGGTCCGATGTAGAATTAGGCTTGAATTTGTGAAGTTAGTATGTTGGCGATTTTCGGTTGGTTGGTGAGATTTTGATCCGAGGGCTAGAATGGAATTCTGAGAGTTGCAGCAGCTTCGTTAGGTGATTTGGGATGTGTGTGCAAAATTTCAGATCATTTGGAGGTGATTTGGTTAGGTTTTTTATCGAATGCGTATTTCGGAAGTTTTTGAAGAACTTAGGCTTGAATTCGATGAGAATTGAAGGTTTTTGTGTTGTTTGAGGTGTTTTGATGATTGGAACAAGTTTGAATAATGTTTTAGGATGCGTTGGTGCTTTTAGTTGAGGTCCCGGGGGCCTCGGGGTGATTTCGGATGGCTAACGGGGGGTTTTGAACTTGGAAGAAATTGTAGATTTTTGCCCCAGGTGTTGCAGGTTTTTAATGCTTCGTGATCGCGAGAGGTCCATCGCGATCACATAGAATGAATTGGAGATGCAGCAGATTTGTTCATCGCATTTGCATTGGAGCGTTCGCGATCGCAGAGAGTCACTTGGTAAAGCTTCGCGTTCGCAGGAGTCCCTCTGTGTTCGCATAAGAGGACTTGAGGGTCAGGGGCAATTTCCCTTCGCGATTACGGCCTTGTATACGTTCGTGTAGTTGAAGGAAGACAACATCGCGATCGCGAGGTACTGGTCGCGTTCGCATAGTTATTTTTTTGGAGGCATGGGAAATTGCTCTCCGCAATCGCATGCCTGGGGCCGCGATCGCAAATAGGAAAAACGGAGCTGGGCAGAAGGGTTTTAAAACATATTTGTCCCACGAGGTTAAGTTATTTTCCAACATTGTTGAGCATTGTGAGAGCTTTTTGGGAGGAATTGAAGAGGGATTCGAAGAGGAGTGATTGGAGGTAAGTTTTATGAACTAAAAATGTGATTATTGTGTGAGATTAACCTTTAAATTTATGGAAACTTAGCAAAAAGGGGAAGAACTAGGGATTGGAAATTAGAGATTTTAAATTGGGATTTGATGGGTCATTTGAGCTTGGATTAAGGATTTCTTGATATGTATAGACTCGTGGCGGGATAAGGAACCCGCAGATGTAAAAAATTTTGAGTTTCGAGAAGTGGGCCCGGGGCTCGTATTTTGTCAATTTTGGGATTTTTAATATTTTTCGATTGTTTTCGAATGAGTATTGTTCCTTTGGCATATTGTGACGTATTCGTTGTGGTTTTGGTCAGATTCAATATGCGAGGAGGCCGATTTGAGAGGCCATACTATGTGTTGCATTTCTTATTTAACTATCATTTATTTACTTATCTGTTGCAGCATTTCCATAATTGTTTTCATTAGATTACTGACTTTATACTACTTGGTTTAAATTGCTGCATTTATAGATTACATTGTGACTACTCAGGATTTCTTATTCTTAGCCTTTATTTATGTTTATTACTCACTGGGTCGGAGTACTCACATTACTCCCTGCACCTTGCGTGCAGATCCAGGTGCATCTAAGGCTGAGTGAGGACTTCTCTGATGAGCAGCATATTCCTAGGAGAATCGAGGTAGCTGCAATGGCGTCCGCATCCCTGATCTCTCCCCTCTATATTTTATCTTTGCTTTTATTTTCGTATTCCCTAGACTGCTATGCATTAGGTTGATAAACCTATATTAGAGGCTCAGACTTGTGACACCGGATCTTTTCGAGCTATGTAGAAGGTTTTTATTTGATATTCCGCATGTTAAATTCTTATTTCAGGCTTTAAGTAATATGAATTGGTTAATTATCTATGTTAATTGAAAATGAACTGTATAAGGAATTGGTTAAGGATATTGTTTGGTCGGGTTTGCCTAGCATTGTGTTGGGCGCCATCACAACCGAGATTGGGGTCGTGACAAGTTGGTATCAGAGCCTAGGTTACTTGGTCTCGCAAGTTATGAGCCGGTTAAGTAGAGTCTCGCGGATCGGTACGGAGACGTCTGTATTTATCCTCGAGAGGCCGCCGAACCTTTAGGAAAACCTTCATCTTCTTGAAATTCTTGTCGTGCGGCTTTTTTGAACTAAGAACTAAACTTCTATTATTCTATTCTCTCATAGATGGTGAGGACACGAGCTACCGGATGTGGCGGACGACCACCAGTACCACCCACTGAGGCCACCAGAGACCGTGGACGCGATCGTGGTCGTGCTAGAGGCAGAGCAACCGGGGCAGCACCTGCTGATCTACAAGTTGCCCCAGCTTAGGATCAGGCTCCAGCTGTGGACACTCCAGCAGCACATGTTCAGGCACTAGCATTGCCTATCGTGATTCCGGGTCTTCAGGAGGCCTTGGCGCAGATTTTATCAGTTTGCACTGGCCTGGCTCAGGCAGTTTCAGCCACCACTGCAGCAGCTACTTCACAGGCTGGGGGAGGCAATCAGACCCCCGCTGCACGCACACCTGAGCAGGTAGTGCAGGGATTTCAGACGCCGGGAGTGCCTCCAAGTCAGCCAATTGCACCAGTTCAGGACTTCGTGGTTCCAACTATGCCAGACGATAAGCAGCGTCGTCTCGAGAGGTTTGGTAGGCTCCAGCCTCTGACATTCAGTGGTACTGAGGGCGAGGATGCCTAGGGTTTTCTTGACAAGTGCCAGTGTATGCTCCGTACAGTAAGGATTCTTGAGTCGAGTGGTGTGACATTTACTACCTTCCAGTTCTCAGGGGCTTCTTTTACTTGGTGAGAGGATTTTGAGAGGCGTAGGCCTGTTGGTGAAACACCCCTTTCTTGGCAGCAGTTCTTTGCTCTATTCCTGGAGAAGTATGTACCTCAGTCCCGCAGAGAGGAGCTGCGTAGACAGTTTGAGTGGCTGACGTAGGGGGATATGACCGTGATTCAGTATGAGATGAGGTTTTCACAGTTGGCCCGTCATGCTATTTGGATGATTCCGTCTGATAGTGAGAGGATTAGGAGATTTGTGGACGGCCTTAACTACTATCTCTGTATTTTGATGACCAGAGAGAGAGTATTGGGTGCTACGTTTGAAGAGGTAGTGGATATCGCTCATGAGATCGAGTCAATTCACCGTAGAGAGCAAGAGGAAAGGGAGGCCAAGAGGCCTCGAGGATTGGGCAGTTTTAGTGGTGCTCTGTCGAGGGGCCAGTTCCAGCGTGGTAGAGGTCGTTCTTTCAGGCCTGCTCATTCGGCCCGCCCAGAGTATCGTGGGTCATCTTCAGACCGTGGTCATCATGGGTTCCAACATGGCCAATCTTCACTCAGTGCCCTCCCAGCTCAGAGTTCATCTTGTGAGCATGTGATTTTTGCCCCAAGCAAATTATTCCAAAAAAATATATAAAAATAATTTTTGTATGGAAACTTGTTGATAATTGTGTAGAAATACCAGTGTTTGTTTTTATTTTTGGAAAATAAAGTAAAGAAAATACATTTTTTGTATTAATTAGAAAATACCAAAAAATATAAGAAAATTACTCTTAATTCTAGAAAAATCAGAGAAAAAAAATTAAAAGAAAATACAAAGAAAATACAAAAAGATAATAAATACAGGAGTAATACAAACACAGAAAAAAATAATAAATAAAAATACATAATACAAAAATACAAGAAAATACAAGAAATAATAATACAAATACAAAATTGGACCTTGAAATTGGGCAATACAATGGCCCAAATACACTATACACAGTCTAGGTCCAAAATCAAAGACCAATCCGGCCTGCCTATTCATAAACTCAAAACGATACCGTTTAAAGAAATTAAATCTGGACCATTGATCAATTGATCAAACGGCCCAGGAATAACGGTTATATAACAAATAAAACGACGTCGTTAGTTTGAAACGATCAGGACCGTTCATCTAAATCATCTAACGGTTGAGGATGAAGGCCTTACTTAATCACACGACGTCGTGTGATGTCAAACAGATCCTGGCCCTTCATCTGGAATGATCTAACGGTTGAAATACACCATTAGATTTTTAATATATCTATACACCCCTCGATATATTTCAATACACAACAACCTTCAACCTTATAACTCCAAACCCTAGCCGCCCTCATCTTCCTTCTCCTCTCCACCGGAATCCTACCGGTGGTTCAGTCCGGTCATCTCCTACGTTCACCCTTCACACCCCTGAACCCATTCCTTCTCCTCTTTCACCCCATCACCTTAGTTTAGGTCAAAAATCCTTCCTGTGCTTCAAATCTATAGAAACAGTTCGCCGGAACCCTAGCCGGC
>MU691012.1:12576-42760 GCA_026770625.1 Nicotiana glauca
GATTCTATCTATTATTTGCGCAATAGACAACCTGTATAGGTCATGCATCTCATTCATTAGAAATCCTGCTTTAGGTTCCTTATTTTCATTCTGTCATTACGCTCACCTTGTAACCATGATCAGTTAATAATCAATAAGCAGTTAACAACAAACCAACAATTTGTCATTACTGCATTGGCATATTAGAAATCATGTTTTTAGGAATTCTTATGTGCATTAGATATCCCACCTTTAGGACTTCTCATTCGAATTACAGTAATTGATTCATGTTTAGCTAACGAATTTGTTAAATATGGCTAAGTGGGTTAAAACGTTTTTTTTACAAATAGCTTATCACGCGTGAATCAGAATTAAGATATGAGTGTTCATCTTCTAATAATCAGGTAATGAATAACGACGCCTAGGCAAACCTTAGGCTCGTTAAGAAGTGATCGATTGTATTTCTATTAGTCTAAAACCAATCAACTCCCTTAAGTTTTAACTTTGCAGTTCCCTTTCGTGTTGAGATCTTCTGAAGTTCACTCAGCTTTCCTTTTCTTAAAACAAAAACTCTGCTAAAAATGATTTTTTGTAAAATGACACACCTTTACTTTTACTGGTTTCTAATTTTTATGTGTGCACATCTCTGGGTTACCTATCTCTGTCCAGAATTGTGCTATTATTATTACTACTTTATTTCTAAAACCAAGTTCTAACCGCTGAAAAATTCCTATCTTTTGAGACCGTAATTATGTTTAAGGCATGCTACTTGTGTATTTTGTTTGAGGAGGTGTACATGGGCCTTTACGTGTTTACATGCTTTTCCCCCTAACATGCAGTATGTGTTTTGTATGTCGTCTTAGATTTTGTCCTTTGAAAACCAATCAGCCTAATATCCTACCCTTTAGGATTAGTAGTCCTAAGTACCTCCGGGACTGATAGGATGGGGCGGGCAATAGCATGCAATAAGTGAAACGAGACCATTCCGCGTTTAATACCTTAACGGGGTGGGAGGTAGAATATGGATATATGACCACGCGATAATACCACGTGTATAAATGGTTATCGGGTGTTGTGTGGGTGATCCATATTATGTATAAACCTACGACTCCTCTCCCTTTATGTGATTTCTTATTTGTTTTGTCTATAAGTTATTTAAATCCTTTTTTTCTTCTTCACGAAATCCTGTATTATCTTTTTCTCAAATGAATTTAAACTTGTGTGCAAGCCCCTTTATTTGAGCCCTAATTGCTTATTTGTAAAGTCACAAATTGTAACATGGCCGGGAACCACACTAGTGGATCTTGAGGGGTGCCTAACACCTTCCCCTCGAGATAATTTCTAGCCCTTACCCGAACTTTGGTTTTCCAACTCAAAAACTCTTAGTGTCCTAATGCACTTAATTATTAGGCGGCGACTCTCCAAATCCAAAACTCAAATCCCAAACGGGAATAGAGTTGTCTTCCCAAATATCGTAAACCCGATTTTGCGAGGAAAAATAGGGCGTCGACAGCGAGGATGCTGACATGACCTATCTAACAAAAAGATTCCAGAAGATGGTGCGCATAAATGGAGGCATTCCAAAAAGAGATAGCTCCAGCAGACCAAAAGGCTATGACTTGTGTCATAAATGTGGAAATCCAGGACATCTCACTATGGATTGTTCTCTGCACAAGCAAGATCAGTACAAGCACAATACTGATAAGGCAGCAAAGAGGAACCCGGTTCTTGACAGAATATTCAAAAGAAAAGACGTTGTTGACAATGTTATGAAACAAGCTCTTACTGCATGGAGGGATTCATCTAGTGAATATGAAGGAGATGATGAACAAGGTGATATTTCAATGGTGGCCGTTGAAAGTGAAGCAGCTGAGTATGACTCTATTTTTTGCCCTGATGGCAAAATCTGGTGAGGATGAGGAGGATGACGATGACGATGAGGTGAACTTTCAAGACATTCAAAGAAATTTGAAGTCCTATTCTCAAAAGAAGTTTATATCCTTATCTAATGTTCTAATTGGTACATATCACAATCTCATTAATGATAAGAATGTACTAACTGTGGAACTATGAGAAGTAGAACATAAGAGCGATGATCTAGTAGTTGTTGTGGTCGATCTAAAAGAGACCATTAAAGGTTTAAAAAGGAAAAAACATTCTTTAACTGAAAAGATTAAAAACACAGAGCATGAGAGATATGCCTTATTAGTAGTAGTTGTGGACCTAAAAGAAACAATTGGGGAACTAAAAAGGAAAGGTACGTATGAGAACACTCAAAAGGGAAAGAAAGTTGCAAGTGAGGCACACCTTAGGATTGAAAATGAGCTAAAATTGAAAACTAGTCTGTGTGCTAAACCTGAGAGAAAAAGACAACTTCAAGATGATCTAGGCAGAGTTAAAAATGACCTAGAAAAATCTCTTAAGTGGACCTGGTCCTCTGATACAATCACCTCTATGTATAAGAACATGGGGGAAGTAGGTAGAGAATCAGGTTCCAAAGGGAAAAGACTCCTTTCATCCCTCATGGAAAGTATGTCATTATCCCTGATAACTAGATTTGCACTCACTGTGGTAACACTGGGCATTTTAAAGAAACCTATAAAGCTAGATTTCAGTCCCAACAGAAAAACAAAATTTTTGCTGAAAAAGTAACTGCTGCTAAAGAACCTGACCTTCATATAAAAAGTGTGTGATGCCTGCTTGGACAAAAGGACCTTGATTCACCCTTCTTCTTACTACAAGGGACCCAAACTTGTTTGGGTTCCTAAGTCTAATCCTTGATTTTCATGTGCAGGGAGCAGTGAAAGGAAAGAAACAGCCAAAGACGGTATATGGATAATGGTTGTTCTAAGCATATGACTAGAAGCACTAGTGATTTTCTTTCACTCAAAGCCATACAAGGAAGGAGTGTATCCTTTGGCAATGGCAAAAAGGGATACATTTTGGGAGTAGGAAGAATCAGGAAGTCACTCACTCACTCAATTGAAAATGTGTATTATGTGAACGTCTTGTAGTACAGCCTACCGAGTGTTTCTTGAATCTGCGACAAAGGAAACAAGGTGGAACTTGTGTCAAAAATCTGCAGTCACAAACCTTGTGACTGGTGAAGTGGTCCTGATGGAAAAAAGATTCAAAAATATTTATGTTGTTGATTTTGAGTCCTTGCACAATAGGGATCTCACATATCTGAGTGTTGTGGATGATGATGATGAACTGTGGCACATAATATTGGGACATGCAAGTTTTACGTTACTGAACAAACTGGTCAAGAAGGAACTAGTTCGTGGGCTATCTAAGTCAAGTTTCAAAGATCACAATGTGTGTGATGCAAGCGTAAAAGGAAAGCAAGTCAGGTCATCCTTCAAACCCAAAAAGGAAGTAGGCACCTCAAGGCCACTTGATCTCCTCCATATGAATCTATGTAGACCTATGATAGTGTAAGTAGAGGAGGAAAGAAGTACATTTTTGTCATAGTGGATGACTATTCCAAATTCACCTACACCTTGTTCCTCAGAACCAAGGATGAGACCTTTCCAGTTTTTGCTTATTTTGTGAAGAAGATCCAAGTAAGATGAGCCATAATGTTGTGAGTATAAGATCAAATCATGGAACAGAGTTCAACAATGCAAGTTCAACGAATTCTTTGCTGAAAACGGTATAAGTCATAATTTTTCAGCTCCAAGAACACCCTAACAAAATGGTGTAGTGAAAAGAAAAAATAGGACTCTTGAAGACATGGATAGGACAATGCCGATTGATAGTGGTGTTGCAAAAAGTTTCTGGGCACAGGCAGTTAACACTGCATGCTACTTGGTGAAAAAGTGCATGATCAGGTCCCTCCTAAACAAAACCCCATATGAACTAATGAACGGGAGAAAACCTAAGTTTAACACATTTAAGGACATTTGGCTGCAAATATTTTATCCTCAACAACGGTAATGAAGCACTGAGAAAATTTGATGCCAAAAGTGATGAAGGAATCCTTCTTGGATATTCATCACAAAGCAAAGCTTACAAGGTATACAACAAAATAACTCAATATGTTGAGGAACACATACATGTGATTTATGACAAATCACACCATCAATTTGGAAAAGATTCACACAATAAGGTTGATCAAGATGGAGAGCTATCAAATGTTCCAGGTGAAGTCATTGATATGGCAGATGGAAAGGCTGACATGATGAGTCAGGTCAAGGAATCAAATGAAAATGGTGCAGCTGAATCTCCAGCAGATGTAGAGGAACCTGGTCCCTCAATCACAATAACTGAAGTAGAGAACATAGTTGTTGATGATGTGTAAGGAAACCCAGATGCTGAGCTAAGAAGCGGGACTCATGTCAATGAACCTGGATCCTCTCACAATGAGATTCAGGTATCTAACTAGAAGCACAAAAGTTCACACCTTCTTCAAAACGTGATAACTCCTCTTGACTCAAGGATTCAAACTACATCAAAGTCAAGAAACTCACTTGCCTTCTCAGCTTTTCTGTCTCAATTGAGCCCAAAAATATCAAGGAAGCTTTGAAAGATGCTGACTGGATTACTGCTATGCAAGATGAACTCTATCAGCAATATCGTATGGAACTTAGTTCCTCGATCTTATAGCAGAAGTGTTATAGGAACTAGGTGAGTGTTCAGAAACAAACTCGATGAGTTTGGTAACACAATAAGGAACAAGGCAAGGTTAGTAGTTCAAGGCTACAATCAAGAAGAAGGGATCGACTATGATGAAACTTTTGCTCCAGTTACTCGAATGAAAGACATCAGAATCCTCATTGTCTTTTCATCTCATATGGAATTCAAGTTGCTCCAAATGGATGTCAAAAGTGCATTTCTGAATGGATATCTAAAAGAAGAAGTCTTCGTCAAACAACCACCTGGTTTTGAATGTCATGAACATCCTGAGCATGTATTCAAACTTGACAAGGCTTTATACGGGATGAAGCAGGCTCCTCCTGCATGGTATGAAAGGTTGTCCAAATTCATCCTTGAAGATGGATTTACAAGAGGAAAAATTGACAACACCTTATTTATGAAGAAACGGGGGAGGAACCTGCTTATTATGCAAGTCTATATTGACGACATCATCTTTAGTGCAACAAATGATTCTTTGTGTGAAGAATTTGTAAAGCTCATTGGAAGTGAGTTTGAAATGAGCATGATGGGGGAATTAAATTTCTTCTTAGGTCTCCAAGTTAAGCAAACTCCAAAGGGCACAATGATAAGTCAGCAGAAGTACATTAAAGAGCTTTTGAAGAGATTTGAGATGGAAAGCTCAAAGATCATTGATACTCCTATTGCCACTGCCACTCGTCTGGACATGGAAGAACCCGGTTCTCCTATCAACGAAACTATGTATAGAGGCATCATTGGTTCACTCTTATATCTCACAAAAAGCAGGCCATACATCGTATTCAGTGTGGGATTATGTACTAGGTTTCAATATAGTCCAAAAGAATCACATTTGAAGGCTACCAAGAGAATTCTAAGGTATCTAAAGGGAACGCATGACCTGGTTCTCTACTACCCTTCAGGAGATAATTTCGACATGATTGGGTATGCTGATTATGCTGGTTATCTTGTGGATAGAAAAAATCATCTCTTGAATAGCACATTTTCTAGGATCGTGTCTGATCTTATGGGGTACAAGGAAATAAAAACCCATGGCTTTTTCAACTACAAAAGCTAAGTTTGTGGCAGCTGCCTCTTGCTATGCTCAATTGTTGTGGATCAAGTAGCAGTTGGAGGACTTTGGTGTATTTTCTGACTGTGTGTAATTATTGTGTGATAACACTAGTGCTCTCAACATGGCAAAAACCCCAGTTCAACACAAGAGAACAAAGCACATTGATGTACGACATCATTTTCTCAGAGATAATATTGAAAAAGGTCTTATCTGCATGAAGTTCTGCAAGATAGAAGACCAAGTAGCATATATCTTCACCAAAGCATCGAGCAGAGAGCACTTTGAAATGAATCGTTTGGCACTAGGGTTGATAAAATCAAACTAAGCACATGGTCCCTTAGTGATTGGCTATGAAAGAATGAACAGGTAAAACAACTAAAAAGTATTTTCAGGCAAGTTCTAACTAATTTTTATTACCGTTACAAGTAGACACACATGACAATTATAGAGCAAACAAGAAGCTAGTGTCATTGAATCTTGGTAAAAGGATGAGGCTCACTTCTTAAAAAAACTTAATCGGGGAACCTGGTTCCCTTGACTCAGGTTAGTAGTTCCTTTGTACTTTTATGCATATCTTTAGCGGCTGTAAAAGTGCCATGTCATTAAAATTTTATTTTCATTTTCATCTCTCTTTAGAACCCAAATGTCGTACCCGTTACTAACAACCTGCTTACCCATAAAATCATACCTATTCCCAATCGGTCCCTCACTTTTTTAGTTCTCACTGTAAATCTCCACCATTTCTGAGAATCTAGAAGCCTCAAACGTTCCCAGTGTAGTCCCCACCTTGTCTTCATCTCGTGAAGCATAGGCTACTGAGTCTACGTCCCATATACTACCCAGTCCAAACCCTACACAAGACTCACAACCACCCGCTACTTCTTCTCCAACCCAATCAAGTTCTGGTTCTCTTCGGAATCACAGAACTCCAAACCCAAGGAGGTTTGTGTCTATGACCTCTCCTTCCACCTTGCCGGAAAAATGGCTAAGGGTGAAATAGTAGAGGGAGAAGAAAATCAGGAAGTCACTAGTCTGCAAGTTGAAGAGAACTCTGAGGCGCAATAGAGTATGGATCGTAGTGGTGAAGACTCAACACTGATTACTCCAAGATTTGATTTGAAAGTAGCCAGCCCTATAGGTAATATTCCTCTTGTGTTCTCTGAATCTACTTTGGGGTCAAATGAACAAGAATCCATAGAGAACAAGTTGTTAATAGCTATTGAGGGAAATTTGGTTAGTGGTTATGAAGGATTTACTAAGACCATGGGATCTCGGGGGAAGAAAATAGTCTTAAGGTAGAGGGTAGGGAACTGGTGCTTCTTGAAAATCAGGTGCCTGAGAGTACTACTGGGGAACTACATAAGGGACCTGATCCTTTAGCCCAATAGGAGCCCTTTGCTCCTACTTGAGATGAAACCCCCTGCTCTTTAAGAGAGCCCCATGTCAGTACTGATCCCACTCCCTCTCCTTATTTCGATGTTGAGCCATTAACCATGTTTTTCCTAAGATGAGATCTCTTTCTGAGGAAGAGAATGAGGGCAATGAGGAAGATTATGACAATATATATGTTGCTAGTTTTGTTGCTGCTAGGTGTAGAAGGGTAACTCCCAAAGAGTCCACTCTTAAAATACCTACTACTAGACTGTAAAATAAGGAAGCACTTGAGTCGGTTCTGAAGAAAAACAAAGAAGGGAAGAAGAAGAGAAGGTATGTGAAGGGTAGGAAACTGATGAATGAAGAGGAAGTGCCTCCAGCACTAGTTGTGGATATTGATGAAGAAGAGAATGAGTAACTTGGTTCCTTAATTCGTAAGTCCTCTAAGAAACCTATATTTCCAAAACCTAGGAGAGAGTCATATATGAAAATTTTGAGGTAGAAGAGTCTGGTGAGAAGGTGTCTGAGAAGTCTGGTGAGAAGATGTCTGAAAAGTCTGGTGAAAATGAGTCAGAGAAGTCTGGTGAGAACCTATCTAGAAAATCAACAGAGAAAGAGAAAAGTGTGAGAAAGTCTGTGAAAAGATAGGCTGGTGTCAATGAGGAACCTGGTTCCTCCAAGAGGTGGGTGTTGCCAAGGATGAAGGAAGAGAAAACCTGAGAAAATAGAAGGTGATGTGGGGCAGAAAATTTGCCCCTAATATCCTTGACTTGACAGGGATGCGCCAACTGGTTGAGATTTGTAAGTTTCAGCAGTGGACACACTTGTTCACAAATAAGAGTCTGAAGGTGTACGAGGAAGAAGTGCGTAATTGCTATGCAGACATGTTCACAGTGGAAGGAGATAGCATATGTTTAAAGGTAAATGGTGTCGACTTTGTGATGGACAAGGCTGTGTTGGGAACTATCTTGGAAGTGCCTACTAGGGGAATATCATCCATTGAGGGGACCTGTTCTCCAAACTTCAGAAATGCTATTTTTAAAAATGATGCAGTATAGCATGGGGAACGGGTACACAAGAAGGCCTCCTTCCAGTGTACCAACTGTTGTTTGGATGGTGAACAAGTTTTTTCTCCCACGCGCAAAAAGACGCTCCATTATGTCACGAGCAGAGTTGTTCCTCATGGAAGCACTGGATGCCTACTCTACTATCAATCTGTCGGGTATCATGATCGAGCACATGAAGAAAGTGATAGACTTTAAGGATGGTAATCATGGGTTGCCCTATGAGTTCTTACTCACTAAGGTATTTAATTTCTTTTAAAGTCTTTTTGGAAAAAGCTACAATGGGTACTCGCAATCAAACCTTCTCCAAGACCACCTTAGAAGAGTGTGAGTGCATTGACATGAAAGGAGGGGTTGGCAACAATTCCATTATCTCTCAACTGATTGAGGCTAAGAATATTTCCAATGAGGAGATAAGGAAGTTGAAGTCACGAAATGTTATTCTTGAGGAACAACTTAGTCAGGCACAAGAGGCACCTGGTTCCAGCAAGACACAAAGCATATAGGTTGCCTGTCTGACTAAGGAAAATGCTGATATCAGGAAATAGATTGAGAACCTAAAGGAGAGGCTGCTTAACGAACAAATGTTAGCAAATTCTCAAATATATATCCTCGTTAGGACCCTTTCCTCTTCATCTTTGCCTCCCCCATCCAGTGCTCCGCTCCTTAAAAACTGCTTTCCTTCCTAGTGTCCCGTTCAAATTGTTTGTATTCTGTTTTGATCCCTTTGTTTTGCTATGATTAGTGGTTGGTACTTTTTATGCTATTTTATTTTGTGGATGGTTATTTAAAAAATGGTACTACTAATTCTGCTATTTTTATGTCCAATTAATGAATATCCCGTCCTTTTGACTATGCATGCCCTACTCTTATGCTCTACTTTTAGTCATATTTGTGTGCACACATGTGGCATGAGTTAATTATGCTAGACTTCTTTTTGCGTATTACCTATGCATAATCTTTTTATGGTGCCAATAGGGGGAAAATTAATTGAGAGGGAACAAGAGGGGAACAAGTTCAGGGGGAATACAATAAATATGTATGATATTCTAGTTCGTAGGGGAACTTCAATTACAAGTTTGTCATCATTAAAAAGAGGAAAATTGATAGGTTTTGTGTCATGTTATGTTGTGATGATCTAATAAAGTTATTGATATGAACCAGATGGAGAACCTGTTCCATATCCTCAATGTTCTCAAGAACAACAAGTCTCAAGTCGGGGACATGTTTCAACAATTCAGAGTCAAAGAAATGACAGAGGGAATAGATGGACATCAGTTCCCTTGCTGACTAAACCAGTCAACTCTCCACAGCTGTAAAGCTGCTGCAATTATTCCTCTGCACGCACGCAATAAGGCAAACAGTGCAACAGTCACTTTATGGGGAATGGCAGTATATTTCATCATCCAAGTGACATCACTTGGGTAATACTAATACGAAGCAAAGGAAAAACAACGCTTGCACATTTCCAGAATTAATCAAGCTTTCCCTCAAGTGTGTGGCGATCTTGCAAGTGACTTTCAAGGCTTCAAGAACAAAGAACAACATAACTAATGACTAGTTTCCTGCATTGAGTCATTATATGCCCTTAGTTGTGTTGCACCTTTGATAATTTAATTTACTTGTAAATCCTACTTAGCTTAGCTAGAATCATTATATTGGAAACCTTTTGTAAAACCATAAACTTTGTATTTGTATCTTGTCTAGAGTTAGTCGAGTTGTAATCTTTGTAATAAAGTTATTACAAAGGGGCTTGTATTAGAGTTATTACAAGTGAGTGAGTTTATAAGAGTTTAATTCCTAGGTTACAATAGTTTGTAATCTGAAGTTTTCTTAGTAGTGAAGTGGAAATTCTATGAGCGTAGGTCGTGATTTTTAATCCCGTGAACTGGGAGTTTTCCACGTAAAACTCTATTGTGTTATTTACTTACTGCTTTGTGTGTGTGTTCTGTGGGAACTATTGGAAAACAAGGTTCTCTATATAATTTGGTGTACCCTTAGTTTCTATCATATTTGTATCAAAATAGGTCTCCTACGTAACATTTGAATGCGGTATTTTTCCAGACTGTGTAAATACATGATGTTTCGTGCATTAGACTGTCACTTAGTAAGCTTTGAGGCTAACATTAACATGTACTACTAATACATAAACTGTTCAACTATATGCACTTGCATCTAATGCTACTTAACTTTAATCAAAACAAAAGGATCCAAAATGCAATTACTGCATTCTTACGTACAAACTTATTACTGCTTTAACTTTGAAAAGTTACAACTTAGAGCCCATTTGGACATAAGAAAATTTTCCCTTTTTTTCAAATTTTTTTTACTTTTTTTCGAAATTTGTGTTTGTTCATAAAATTTTCAATTTTCACTTGAAGATGCATTTTGGAATTTTTCAAAAATTTTAAAAACTCCAAAAAGTTATTTTTTAAATTTTTCATTCAGATCACTCACAAAACTTCAAAAACAACCCAAAATTATATTCATGTCGAAACATAATTCTAAATTTCAAATTCCATTTTTTACTTGAAAATTTTTTTCACCCTTTTTTGGAATTTTACAATTCTTATGTCCAAACGCCTACTTAGTAGTTAGAGCAGTAATTTTAAAAGGTTATGACTCTCATGGCCAGAAAAATTTATTTTATGTATCATACAACTGACACTAGTTGTATGAGGCATCTTTTTTGTCTCATAATTTTGTGGACCCAGATTTTTGTGGACCTAGAAGTGTAAGATTGGGGTCCACAAATTTATGAGAGAAAAAGGAGTCTCATACAACTAATTTCAGTTATGTGAGGCAAACAATAAAACTTCTCTTCATGGCCCCAGCAGTGAGGCTTCGCTCTGTTATAGCTATCGTGGTGGTGCCACGTTTGTTACGATTGACAGGGACGAATTTATATGTAAAAATATGGAGCACGTGAATTCATAGTCTTTCCGCAAAATTAGATAGTTTATGTACATATTTTTTAAATTGATATAATATTAACTGTTGACACCTATAATTTAAAAAGGTTGAATAGTGCATTTGGTTTAAGGTTGAGTTAATTACCAAGAGAAATTGGGATCAAATCCCACCTAATATATTGTTTCCTTCATTTTTAGTTGTGCATCCATGTATTAGAAATTCTAGATCCGCCTTTGACGATTGACACTCTTTTGACGTAAAATTATACTTCATTGTTTAGTTAGATAAATTTTATTTTATGTATATATATTATATGCTGAATTCTTTTAACTTTTTGTGTGTGTATGTGTTTTTTTTTACCTTTCTAATAAAAATTCTAGTTTCGCCACTAACTATTATGTTATCTATAATATTCTCGAAAAAAAGAGTGAAACTAGGAAGGTAAGTGGCCATTCTGCTTTCCTTAAAAGTGCAAAAAAAAAAAAAAAAAGGGAGCGATGGAAATGCACATTTGGCTTAAAAATACGATTGCGCGTCATTCTAAAATCCTGCTTAAAATATGAGAACGATTTACCAAGGTTTTCAAACTACGTTAATGTAAGAATTACACTTGGCGATTAGTTTTCATGATAAGTACATTACGAGTTTTGATAAATAACACGAGTTAGCCAATTTTCATACTAGTAATTTAAAAATAACTAGCGTATGCAAACTTATTGAAAAATAACCACTATTTTACTAAAACACAAAAAATTTCAGCATATTATGCTGAATTATCGAGCTCCTGCATATAAACTTCCAACATATTATATTGGAACTCCAGCACACAGAAGTATCAAGCATAATATGCTGGACATGGGAGCTTTTACTTATAAACATCCAGCATATATATTATGTTGGAACTACATCACATTATAAAATTTTTACACATTATGTTGGATTTTTAAGGGTGCTTTTGTTAATATTTTATTTTTATATGAAAAAGTGGTTAAATTTTAATTAATTTTAAAATTTTGCTATTTTTCAATTACTAGTTATAAATCTGGCTATTTCTGATTTTTTCCATGTTTACCACGTATACAAACAGAAACATCTCTCTTTTTAAGTTTGCTGTTGTTACAGGCCGGGGTGGATAGGCCCATTTATCTCTATGGGCCTACCATCAGGCCCATAGACATCAGAAGTTGAAGTAGGCCCATGAATCAAGCTCCTTTGAGGGAAGCAACATGTGCAAGACTCTTGACAAGGCTCTGGTAAAGTCTTTTCCTTGTGGGGCCCATGCACCTCACTAGTAGAAGAAGAAGAAGCTGCTTCTTTGAGTAGGCCTAAGCACTCTATTTTGTTGAATTCTTGAATGTTTGAATTGAAATAAATCCAAACTGGAGCTTTTTCCAACTCTGGGTAATTTTGTAGCAGGTTCCCATCTCCATAAACAAAAGCCTTTAGAACCTGATAATGCACATATAAAGTTGTTACATAGTTTGTGTGCGAAGATGGATCCAGCATTTGAAATTTGCGGGTTGTTAGAACGACGCCGACTTCAAGTTAATATACAATAATAATTGAGTTCACGATTAAATATGCGTACATTTATAAGGTTTGGGCAAAAACTATTGAGTTCACGTGAAATTTCGAGAACCCATGTAGCTCCATCCCTATTTGTATGAACATATTAAACAAATATTTAACACTATAGAAGAGTGTTGTACCTCAAGAAAGTGAAAAATATAGTGATAATTTATAAAAACTTACCACAGGGAGTTCTTTGCAGAAGATATAATATCTGAGCCTAGCACATATGTCTAACAAGAAATGGCCTCCACTAATGTGACAATAGACATGAAGTGACATCTTCCCTTTAACTTTCTTCCATTTTGCTACCACTTCATCTCTGTGCAGTCTATGGTGCCATCCTTTTAACTGCAAATAAAAAGATATTTATTAAAGATTGATAATTATCTCTAATAACAACCTTTTTGGCCAAGCTTTTTGGGGGCTTATTTTGAAAAATACTTTTCAAAAAGTCAAAAACAACCCTCAATCTTCACAAAGTAGAGGTAATGTCTGCATACACTTTACCTCTCCCTCTAGACCTTACTTTTTGGAATTATACTGGATTTTTTGTTGTTGTTGTTGTACTTTTCAAAAAAAGTACTACTTCTCCCCTTAAGTGATTTTTTGGAATAAGTTGATTTTAAAAACTCGGCCAAACTGGTTGTAAAGCAGTGAAGTTCAAATTGAGATAATTATGAAGAGAAAAGATTAAAAAGGTCTATCCAAATTTCCTCAATTGGAGGAAAATATTTGTAGACAACCAAAACCTGAAACAACTAATTTTAAATGAAGAGAATTAACTACCTGAGAGTTATTGATGGTTTGGGAGATGGTCAAAGTAAGCTTAGAAGTAATATCACAATGAGTAAATGTATAAGTTCTTGGAAATTTTCCTGGATGTTTTTCTTCATCAACTCCTGAGAAAAGAACTGTTAGCTTTGACGCTTCAAATATAGCTGGTTCAACTAACCTTGCCACCTGATCATACACGTTTAGAAAAAACAAATAACTATTAAGTGGGCAAATTTGAACATAAGAATTGTAAAATTCCAGAAAAATATGAATTTTTTTAAGTGAAAAATGATATTTGAAGTGTTTGGACATGAATATAATTTTGGGATGTTTTTGAATTTTATTGGATGTTCTGAAATGAATTTGGAAAAACAGCTTTTTGAAGTTTTTTAAATTTTCGAAAAAATTCGAAATTCACCTTCAAGTGCAAAAAATGAAAATTTCATGGCCAAACACTACTTCTGGAATAAAATTGAACTTTTTTGAAAAAAAATGAATTTTTTCTGAAAAAAGTGATTTTTTTCTATACGGCCAAACGGCATGGTTGCTTTACAAAGATGTCTAAACTTTAACTTTCAAAAGAAAAAGGAGGAGAAAAATGAAGAGTAGTGAAAATTACAGGGACTATGGAATTATTCTTCTTGGACCTCCTTCTTGTTCTGTAAAAATAATTGGAGTTAAGCTTTTCAGGATTTAGCTTAGATGGAGCCAACAGAGCAGCATTCAAAATTCTCATCTCAAAGACTAAGCAGATGAGGCTGCGCTTAATAAGATTTTTGAATATTCTCGAAGCTCCAAATAATATTTCAAGGAAATTCCCAAGATATATTTCGATCAATCTCAAATATTTTGTAAGTACAAGTTAGTAATAAATAGAAGCCTGCCACAGTAATCCTGAATGAAAGGATATCATGTATTTATGATTATAATCAAGATATTGTGATGCCTATGATGGAGGGTGGGTCAAGCAGCACTGATCGGCTTCTAGGCTGGCAAGTTTTTGAAAAAAAGGCGCACATGTCACCTTAGGCGAATTCCACATCGGAATGGAAGATGGCACAAGTTCACATAGTACACACGCTTTTGGGGTTCGGGGTGACACAACAATAAAAATCCAGGCGAGCCTATGCCTAAAAAGGATAACACGTGTCATGGGCTTGATTGGTGACAGATATAGGCATATTAGAGGTTTAGATATGCAATTATACATGTGATATAATTGTCACGATCCAAAAACCACAAGTCGTGATGGCACATAACTCAACCCGTTAAGTAAGCCAACTAACAGAAAATACCACCCAACTGAGATTATAAGAGGATAGAAAATAGATAACTGAACATTTACAAATTAAGACCAGGTAGTACGAATCACGAGCTTCTAAGATTTGGAATTTCAAAACTGATACAAATAAATACACGTTCTATTTGAAGGTTACATAAACAGATTAGCAATAATCTAAACTACCAAGGACAAGTGCAGCTATATCCAAACGCACGAACATCTTCTGAATTAGCACTCGATGTCACCAGCAATTCCGCTCCAAAATCTGCATGGGATGTGTAGAAGTGCAGTATCAGTATAACCGACCCCATATACTAGTAAGTATTTTGTCTAACCTCGTCGAAGTAGTGACGAGGCTTTTGGTTGCAAAGATGCCTATTCAATAAGCAGTACAATAGTTTAACAGTAAAGCAGTTCAAAGTATAATGTATAAAAGTATCATACGCAACTCGGCGAGACAGTCAATAATTAATTAAAAGAACCACAGTAAAATTTTCACGATCTTTCCTTGTACGAGATATATGTCAAAAATGTTAAATGTCAAATCACATGGCACAGTAACACCCTTCGTACTTTTATCTCATCCTCACCATGTATGAGTAAATTTATGTAACAATTCTATTAGCACAGCAACACCTTTCGTGTGTTCAACTCATCTTTTCCAAGTGATCGTATAACAGAGCCAACCAGATCACAAGAACACAATAATAGGAATTACTAAGTAGGGGATACACAAGTAACAACAATGAACAAGAATACACATGTGGGCCACAGTAAAGGACTAAACAGAAAGCACGTGAGTAACAACAACAATTGAAAAACAGGAGGTATCAACTTCAATTAACTAGTATATTGGAGGCCTAAGTACAAAAATAACAATTAAGAAGAAAACATATGCTCTTTACAAGTTAACAAGTAAGGGCATGAATGGCTAGGATGGTGGAAATCTTATACTAAAAGGCAACACAATAGATACAACATGAGTATAATTATAAAAGCAAGAATAGACATGGTAATTGTAAGTTAAGCAAGTAAAAGACATGGACAATGCAACAACAATTGTGATAGCGGTCAAGCACAGGACAATAACAACAAGTCACTCTAAATATGTAAATACAATAAAACAACTCAAGATAAGGGCACAACCATATACACGAGAAACGGATATCACATCATAATGCATGTCCCTCGTCCTCACCTGCACGGAAACACCCTTCGTGCCATGACCTCACCATAACATACAAACATAACAATATAAAGGAAATGGCACAGCATCACCCTTCGTGCTTTACACTCTTCTTCACATGATAATATATAAACAATGGCACGGCATTACCCTTCGTACTTTATATTCTTCCTTACCAAGCATATCTAAATAAATGACAAACAAGGCAAGAAGCATAAATAACATCAAGGAGAGTGCTTAAACGGATAATCCAATCAGATTCCAAATCACAACTTTCCAATTCAATAATGGTTCAACAACCCTCAAGAACCATATTATTCAAATACTTTCACGAATCTCATAAATGATCCACAACACAAGTATAGAGTCTAGCATCTTAAGAACATCAGTTGTAGTAGTATAGTAATGATTTCGCATAGAGATGACCAAATTAGACATCCCAGTGTATTCTTACAATTTTCATCCCATTGATCAAGTTATAACAAACTAAGTCTTGATATCTATCATTTAATTTTATGCCCTCACTGTCTAAGAGTCAAGTAAGGCATTAAGCAGAATGTTACCAAAATTCTATAAACATAATTATAACATAATCCACCCCCCGAGTATGATTAACCTTGGCACATATATATACGATCGTCACCTCATATATGTATCACCCCCGCATGTAGCATACAAATGAAAAATAGGAGGACAAATTTCCTCAACAAAGCTAGGAAAAATACTTACCTCGATCCGGCTAACTCAACACTCAACTTAGTCTTTTCCTCTACAAATTAGCCTCCGCTCGACTCAATCTAGCCAATGAAGACTTGAATACACCACACGAAGAAAGAGAAAATAATTTTAATTAATAAAGTTATTATTTTTATTCAATTTCTAAAAAACCAACAAAAGTCAACCCCCGGGCCCGCACGGTCAAAACCCGAGTCCAAAGGTAAGTCTTGACTACCCATAGCCCCAAGAGTCCAAATATATATTTTATTTTCAAATCCGAGTCTTATTCGACTCCCAAATCTCAAATTTTTATTTTTAAAACTTTTATAAAATTCCCAAATTTTTTCATAGTTTTCCCATGAATTTGATGTTAAATCTTGTATAAAATTATAAAATATAGTTAAAAATTGATTAAAGATGCTTACCCAATAATTTGGCATGAAAATTCCCTCTCAAAATCGCTGCACCTCGAAGCTAGGATTCAAAAATATGAAAAAATGAAGCAAAAACTTGGAATTCTCAGCACTTAATAGGCTGGAAATGTTGCATTTGCGAACAAAACTTTGCATTTCCCAATGAACAGTATTTTTACAATTGCCATAAATGGCTAATGATTACGGATGAATAGTATTTTCGCAACTGTCATAAAAGGTTCGCAATTGCGAATGAACAGTGTCGCACCAGAAACCAGCAAAACCTAAACTTCTCCGAAATGATCCGCAACCACCCCGAAACTCATTCGGAACCTTCCGGACACAAGTCATATATAAATTTTAATCATAAAACATGCTACGGACCTGCTCGGACACTCAAAATACTGAAAAGAGGTCGTCTTAATCCGATATTGACCATGATTAAACACCCAAATTCCTTAACTTTACTAGTCATCTAAACTAATGATCCAAAAATACACCCAAGCCCCTCGGAACTCCAAACCAAAAGTGCACATTAGTCTAAAAACATCATACAAATTAGCTCGCGCGATCAAATCGCCAAAATAACACCTAAAATTACGAATTGAACACCAAATCAAATGAAAATTTCAAGAAAGCTTTGAAAACTCTATTTTTACCACCGGACCACTGAATAACGTCAAACCGACTCAGTTTCCCACCAAATTTTACAGATAAGTCAAAAAAATTATATTGGACATGTACCGGGCTCTGAAATCAAAATACGGACCTGGTATCAACAATACCAAACGTTCAATCAATTCTTAAATATATTAGATTTTTTTAAACTTTTAATTTTTAATAAAAATTCATAACTCAATCTAGGGACCTCGGAATTCGATTCGGGGCATACGCCTAGATCCCATATTTCAATACGGACCCACCGGGTTAAAATACGGGTCCGAATCTATTTATTCAAAATGTTGATTGAAATCAACTAAAATTAACTTTTTAGGCAAAAATTCTTGTTTTATCAGGTTTTTTTTTTTTTTTGCATTTAAGCCTCCCGGGTCGATACCCGAACTACGTACGCAAATAAAGAAAGGCTAGAATGAGGCTCTAAAGGCTTCGAAATACTGTGTTCGGCTCTAAATTACCGAGCAAAGTGCAGATACTCAAAACGACCAGTCGGGTCATTACAATAATATAGTAAAGAAATTGAAGATTGCATATCCCTTAATGGGGGATTTAATGCAAGTATACTAATAAAAGCAAGCTAGGAGCTATTAGCATTACAAATATTACACGTTGTAATTGGGATATATATTAGTTTATAAATTGAGATATATATAAACATGGAGTACTATATAACACAAGCTAGGTGTTGGCAATAGTTGATAAAGGAGAGCAGCATTACCAAGGCCAGAGCTTTTGGGGGCTAGTGTTGCCTAGATAATTAAGCTAGTTTGATCACTTAGTTGAATTACTTGTTGTTTAACTCCTAATATAAATTGTTTTATATATAATAATAATAGTTTTACATCATCAATGTATTTAACTTGCTATAATATGTTTCTTATCATTTGTTCAAATCAATAGTTATCTGCAATTACTTGTTAAGTGATATAATTATGTAAATATTTTTTACAATATAGACATATAAAACTTAACTATATTAGTCAACCATGATGTAATGATATATTCAGGTAAAAGTATATAGTAATTTAGTATTAATTAAATGATAAAAGTAATATAAAAGACGCATGTTATGTATTTATTGATTCAATATAAACAACGATGGTGAGGTAATATGTTTTCAAGAAGACTATCCTACCCTAGCTTGTCTATTTAACCTCATTGCCATCCCTAATTTTCATAGGGAAAATTAGATATACCGAAGAGCATGATTTTTATTTGGTAAAAAGACCAAGATGCAGTTGTAACACTATTTAGGACTAACGTAATGAGCCCATAAAGTTTGAAAGTTTTAAGCTTTTACTAACTTCGGTCCATTTTAATTGATTTTTTAGTTTTTTTTGTGGTCTATAATATTTAATTTTTTTCAAATATAAAAAAGGAATTAGCTTTTTTTTTTTCAAAATTGTCATTGGAGTAAAGAACCTAGGAGTATTTATTATATTTTCAATAACCAAATTAAGATTAATAATGTTAATTTCATTATTAATTAATACTAAACGATAAGTTCCTTAAGTGTACAAACGCCCAAAAAAATCACTTTAAAAAATGGACTTGAGAGAGTAATTAATTGGCCTAAACAAATCCTTCATACTACTCATAAGTTATTCCAAGATTCAAGGCTAATTTTCTTCTCATTAACGTACGTTAGAAATGCACAAATATCTTCATCCTCCAATCTAGAGCAGTTAATATGCGTGGGGCCGGGCTAGCCCATCCCAGCCTAAGTGAACTTTAGCTATCGATGGGCTGGAATGAGCTAGCCTACCATTTTCATGGGCCTTATAATGGTCAGCACACCCCCAGCCCAATGTGGGCTACGGGCCGACCTATCATTTTTTTAAACATAATTTTACATTTTTTAAAGTTCTAAACTAAAAAAAAAGATATATATTTAAAAGTTAAAAAAATCTTATTGAAAAAATTTCACAAAATTTAATAGATTTTGATACGGTTCTAATATATAACAATAAATACTAAAAAAGTAAAAGACAAGACTATATTTCATTCACTAAAATTCAAAACTCAAAACTAACTATTCAAGAGAATGTCCATGACGCTTATGTGATATCCAACACATCATCTTCATCAAACACACTTGAATCTGATTGTGAGAAGTTGTCTTAACATTGTCACTTTCATCTACATTTACAATTCGTATGCAATATTAATTAGTTAAATATTAAGAATAATTAAATTTCTAAAACTAATTAAAGTTTTAAGATTTTGATCTTTTAATATGATGAGCTTAATAAACTTTAAGCTTGTGATACTCTTCTTGTTATTTTTGTATCATATACTTTTTATATTTTATAAATTTTAAGTACTTATTTTTATTAGGCCCACGGGCCGGCCCAGCTCAGCCCCAATCAAGCCTCACGGGCTACAGGTTTACTTGGGCCGGGCTTAAAAGCCTCATTGGGCTCCAAAAATTCCTACTCAGCCCTGCTAAATTACGAGTTGGGCTGGACTGGCCCAACCGGCCAATCCCATATTGATGGCTCTGCTCCAATCTCTTTGTAAAAATTGCACGGGGCGCCCTATTTGGTCGCCCGCATTTAACCTATACCCATTTTTAAAAAGTTTTAACTTGTACCCACTTTTTAAACAACTTCAGTCCCCTTTCTCCTTCTCCTTCTCCTTCTTCTTCTTCTTCTTCTTCTTCTTCTTCTTCTTCTTCTTCTTATTCTTCTTCTTCTTCTTTCTTCTACTGCTGTTGGTAAACTTCATTTCATGGGATGGTTGCCATTAATATGTTTATCAGATTATTTAAAATAAATTATAAATAATTACGTAAGTTAGTAGACAATAATTTGTGAATATTTTAACATATGTAAGTTAGTAGACAATGATAATTCTGTTCTTTTCACGTTTATTGTTTCCAAAATTTATAATTTAGATACTGTTGGCAATCTGATTATTTATCTAGTATGTTAGAAAGCCTTTTCAAAAATTTCATCTTATATAGTGCTGAAGTTTTTACAAATGAACTAAATAACTTCAGCATCTTCTGCTGAAGTTTTTGAAAAAGCTTTATGACAAAATTAATGAATCCAGGACAAAAAGCTTCAGCTTTTAGTGATGAAGTTTCAATAAAGGAACTAAATAACTTCAGCATCTTCTGCTGAAGTTTTTGAAAAAGCTTATCCAGGACAAAAAAAACTTCAAATTATTTAGTGCTGAAGTTTTTATAAATGAACTAAATAACTTCAGGATCTTCTGCTGAAGTTTTTAAAAAAGCTTAATGACAAAAATAATGAATTTAGGACAAAAAAACTTCAGCTTTTAATGCAATTACAAATAAAAACTTCAGCAAATAGAGAACAAAACTACTGGATGTGTAAGCTGATTGTATGTGTATATGTGACAGCTGGCTAGTTAGTTAATAAAGTGGCTATGGCTATTTATGTAAAGTAGGTTAGTTAGAGGAGTTAGTTAGAAGATACTGTATATATACTTCACTCTGTACAGTGCTAGTCTTTGCAGAAGAAATGAGAATCAGACCAAGTCTTCTTCTGTTCATATTCTCTCTTCAATCTCTCTTTACTCTGATAAAGTTGACATGGTATATGAGCCTACCGCTCGAATCTAGATCGCAAATCAGTGTGACTGCTGAATTCAAGCTCAATAGCTTCAATTACACAAGCTCTACCTCTACAGTTGAAGCTTAACAATGGCGGAAGTTGATAATGAAGCTCCTAAGAAACTAAGTCATAATCACCCCCTGTTTTTGACTCAAATGACAATTCTAGTGCAATCCTGATCTCGCTGCAACTGCGAGGTCCAGAAAACTACTCGGTCTGGAGTGGGGCAATGAGAATTGCTATTCTAGGTTGGAACAAGTTAAGATTCATCGACGGTACCTGTAGGCAAAAAAGGTTTGGTCCAAATCTGGTAGATCTATTGGATAGATGCAACGTCATAGTGCTGTCATGGATAATAAATTGTGTATTGCCCGCATTGCTTAGTGGAATTGTTTACTCCTCAAATTCGAGTGTTGTGTGGAATGATCTAAAAGAGAGGATTGATAAAGCTGATCTCTCTTGAATTTTCCAGATTCATAAGATCATTGCCACAGTTAATCAAGGTACTAGCTCGATCTCTTCTTATTTCTCAAAATTGAGACAACTATGGGCAGAGTTTGATAGTCTAGCTCCAATTCCTGGATGTGACTGTTGGAAATCGCGTGAATTTGTTATGTTTATGGAAAGGATGAAACTCCTACAGTTCCTTATGGGGTTAAATCAGTTAGAAGCCAATTGCTCATGATGATGCCAACTCCCTCGTTATCAAGGCCTACTCTATGATGATGAAGAGGTAAAGCCAGAGGGAAATTGCACACACAAGTGTTCCTGTAGAGAATTCTGACCTCACTACCTTTGTGTCTGCTAGAGGTGGTTTTCAACAAAGGACAAAGAAAAATTTTAACCTAGTTTGTGACTACTGCAGCTCAAGGGGCATACCAGAGAGAATTGTTTCAGGACAGTCTTCATAACTATCTTTCCAAATTTCAACATGTCCCTTTATGACCCGTACCTTACCGAAGCCCTAAAAATCCAAGTTCAAATCCAGGGAGCCCCACAAACCAAAGATTCCATCCAAGCTACCCTTCTCAAAGAGATTTTCCCCAGCAAAACTGAAGTCAAAGAAAAATCTAATTAGCCATATCTTCATGCTCTCAAGTACACCAGGAACAAGTTAATCAAAGCTAACAGATCATCTACTGAAGTTGTTCAACCTCATGGATCCCTTTGATCTGTCAATTATTATGGAAAGAAGAACTTATTATGAACTCCAAGTTTTCCGGCAACATAGAAGATCCATTCTCAAGCCATATGGGGTCAATCCAAAATATTCGTTATGCCATATATTCATAGCTCAATCCAAGGATTTTTCACAAGAACTATTATGGTTTTTCTGGTACCTATGCCATCAGTATTATATTTTCATGGAATTCAAATGCATCGTCTTCAAGGATTTTGATAACATTGCACCAACTCTTAAAGTATTTTTGCTATGGTTCAAACCTAGAAGATATTGTATAAAATAATTCAATGATTCCTGCATAGCAAAGGTATTCATGTTTCATAGGCCAGTAAAGATTTTTAATGGAAAGTCCAGGCGCAAGCAGAGGCATCATTCTGATAAAAATTTCCCGTGTCTATTTTATCCATGGAAGAAGAATATACCGAGGCACGAAGAATCCTTTTCCAGCAAAACAAGTGCATCCCGAGGGAGATATGGCTAAAAGATTGGGCAAGCTGGAATTATACAAGCAATCATCCTCACTGGGAAAGAGTCCGAGAAGTAGCAAAAAAATATCAAACCACATACGAAGTCATCCGAGAAAATATTAGTCATGATATTTCCAGATTAAGGTTGCGAATTACATCTCTCAATCCAAAAGAGAAAGAGCACAGCGAAGAAGGACCGTCAAATTCCAGGCATTACTACACAAGATCTTTGAAAAGATGCATAGAAGACAACCCTAGAGATAATGAAGGATAATTATCTAAATCCCTGCTAATTCCACCATAATCCTACATTACCTACCAAAAAACCCTCAAAAATCATCTACCCATGCCAAGACAAATTTCCACATCTTTCCATACTATCCGGGCCCCACTTCCACTTGTTTTCACATGCTTCCACATGCCTCCACATGCTTCGTCAAATTCAATACAATACTTTCACATGGTGTCACATGCTCCCTCATAATTTCACATGCTACACCATGAATATTTCAGCCCTTTCACATATTTTCAAGAGCTTTTTAGTTATTTTGCCTAAAGTCTTTCACATGCTAAGAAGGACCCACTTGTAAGATAAGTTTGCCATGTAAGATAGATTTACTTTATAATATAAGTTTGTCTTGTAATAACCTCCTATCCCTATATAAAGGAGTCCTTGTAGTAGTTGTAAGATCATCTTGTAACCTTTGTAAATCTTTTGTGATATATTACATATGAGTGCTTTCTAAATTCCCCTCTTGTTCTTTCTTTTGAATGGATGGAAAGGCCGGTCCATGTATGAAAATAGAGTAAGAATACTCTGAGAGAGTTAGCTTATTGTAGTACAAAAGTTTTCTGAGTTATAAACAACTAACGTTGGTTATAGTACAAAAGTTTTTTGAGTTGTGTAGCTTGGCAAGCCGTCCCTTATGGGTTATTGAAGCCGACCCCTTTGTAGAAAAACTTTTGCGACTATAAACAAATTAACTATTTGTATAGCTTGACAAGTTGTAAGAATAAAGGAAATGCATTCCCTACAGCTAACTTTGTAGGAAACACTGGTGATTCAGGAACACTGATGTGTACTAATCGAAGTCATGATGTATTTTCAGTAGCTAACTGTGCAGGTAATAACAGTGGGGGAAATCATGGGGAGAGCAGTCAACCTCATCCTCATCCAGCAAATTCACCTTACTGAGCACCATATTTCACTCCAGAACAGTATCAACAAATCCTACATATACTTGGTAAGGTACACGAAGAAGCAACAAGCTCAGCTCAACCAGCATCAGCAGGTATATTTGCTTTCTTATCCAGCATAGTTGATGATATGTGGATAATTGATACTGGAGCTACCAACCATATGGTAGGAAATTCTAAGTTGTTGACTAAATTAAACAAGGAGTCTGGTTTGAAAGGTGGAAATGTGCATCTTCCAAATGGGAATGTGGGATCAATATCAAATACATGAACATCTAGTATACTTAGAGATCAGGATATACAAAATGTGTTACACATTCCTGACTTCAAGTTTAATGTTTTGTCTATATCAAAGCCGACAAAGGAAATGAAGTGTTGTGTGGCATTCTTTCCGAATTTTTGCATGTTCTAGGACCTCTTCAGTGGGCAGGTGAGGGGGATTGGTAGTAAAGATTGTGGATTCTACTATCTGAAGTCATCTCCAACTCCTACAGCACTTCTTACTCAACCACAACTACAAGAGTTTGACAATAAAGAAAAGTGCTACTTTGTGTCTACTAATGTACCACTGTCTGTATGGCATAATAGATTATTCCATGCTCCTTTAAATATGCTTAGAAAGATAGAGTTTTTGAAATATTGCAAACTAGAAAAAATTCATCACTGTCCTGTATGTCCACTAGGGAAACAGTCTAAACTTCCATTTCCTATCTGCACTACTAGTTCAAATAAGCCTTTCCAACTTGTACATGGGGATGTATGAGGTCTTTATGGAGTACCTACACATGATGGAAGAGATGTTTTCTAACATTGGTGGATGATTTTTCTAGGTATACTTGGATTTTTCTGTTGAACAATAAAGCTGAAACTTTTGTCACTATGAAGCTGTTTTTAGCCTTAGTAAAGAATTTGTTCAATTCTAGCGTTCAAACATTAAGAACAGACAATGGCTGTGTGTTTTTTTAATTCTCAGTTTTATGAGTTGATAAAAGAAAATGGTATTGTGCATCAAAGCTCTTGTGTTTATACACCTCAGCAAAATGGTATTGTAGAAAGGAAACACAGATCTACTCTAAATGTAGCCAAATCCTTAAGGTTTTAAGGAGTTGTGCCTCTGAAGTTTTGGGGCAAGTGTGTTGATACTGCTATGTATATGCTTAACGGGTTACCTTCTGCCATCCTACATTATAAATCTTCTTTTCAAATGCTGCACTCACATCCTCCTAACCATGATCATCTAAAAACCTTTGGTTGTCTTGCCTATGCATCAAACCCCAATATCACTGATAAGATGTCACCTAGAGCCATTTCTGCTGCCTTAATGGTGTATTCCTCTACTCAAAAAGGATACAAACTCTATGATCTACATGGTAGATCATTCTTTGTAAGTAGAAATGTGGTTTTCAGAGAAGATTTGTTTCCTTTTAAACACTTTACTCCTTCTACTCTACCTTTATTTCCAGTACTAGAGCCTATTCATGACACTGACAATTCAAGGAACAGTCTCAATACCTTTCCCAATAGCACAACAACCTTCCAAACCATACAAGAAGAATTGCTCACTGAAACTCACTTGACTTCATCAACTTCTATTAGTATAGCCCTATCACCTAGCAGTAACATCCTAAAAGAACTTTCCACAAATTAATCTCCTTCTACTGAGCCTTTTTCTCAGTCTGAACAACTCAAAAAATCCACTAGAACTATCAAGCAACCTCTGCGGATACAAGACTTTATCACCACAAAAAAAATCCAACTATTCCTATTATCTCTCTTCCTACATCTTCTATGATCATCTAGGCTTACAATATAAGACTACCCTAAACTCTTACTCATCTATTGTAGAGCCTTCTAGTTATAGAGAAGCAGCTACAAATCCAAATTGGATTGAAACCATGAAACTAGAGATTGCAGCACTAGAAGACAACAATACTTGGACTATTGTCGATCTCCCTAAAGGTAAAGTAGCTATTGGATGCAAATGGGTGTTCAAAGTCAAGTATAAGTCATCAGGAGAAGTGGAAAGGTACAAGGCACGACTAGTGGCCAAGGGTTACAATCAACAAGCTGGTTTGGACTACAAAGAAACTTTTTCACTAGTTGCCAAAATGGTTACTGTTAGATCAGTGATAGCTGTGGCAGCCTTAAGACATTGGTTCATCTATCAAATGGATGTTCACAATGCTTTCTTGCAAGTGGATCTTTTGGAGGAGGTTTATATGACTATTCCAGAAGGGTTTGCTAGACAGGGGGATACTAATCAAGTCTGCAAACTCCAGAAATCACTATATGGCCTGAAACAAGCACCAAGACAGTGGAATCTCAAGCTTACTAAAGCTCTGCAGCAACTTGGCTTTGTCCAGAGTCATTTTGACTACTCACTCTTCACACAGCATCAAGGAAATGACATAATTGTGATTCTTATATATGTAAACGATCTGATCATCACATGAAATAACAATGATCTATTGGTAAAAACCAGGGGAGATCTTCAGAAAAAGTTCAAAATGAAAGACCTAGGTGAATTGAAGTTCTTCTTAGGCGTTGAATTTGCCAGATCAAGCAAGGGTATACATATTGTGAGCACGTAATTTTTTCTCTAAGCAAATTATTCCCAAAAAATTCACACAAAATGATTTTTCTTTATTTTTACAATTTTTGTGTATTTTGGTGTCATTTTCTGATAATTATTGTATTTTTGTGTTAGTTGGTTGCATAATAATTAATATTAAAAAAATACAAAAAATATGCATTTGCATTAGAAATTTAATTTCATATTTTAGTATTAAGTAGGTATTAATTTATTTTAGAACAATTTAAAGAAAATTACAAAAAAATAGTTCACGTTAGCATTTTATTATTTTAATTGGAAATTGCTACAAAATAGTTTTAAAAGTAATTTTAGGCCATTAATTAGTTTTGAAGTTTTATTTTTTGCATCTTTATAAAATTTAGAAAATACAATACAAATTGATAAAATAAAAAACAACAAAAAATAAAATACAAAAAGCAAAAGAAATAAAAGAAGACAAGGAGGATTAAAACAAAGAAAATAGACTGCCAATCCTTTGGGCAAAAGTTAGTCCATGAACCTCAGGCCCAAACAAATGGACTGACCAGCCCTGAACCAACCCAGGTCCAATTGATCTCTAACCCGGTCTTCCCTTTAATGGCCAAACGACGTCGTTTTGAAATAGGCATTGAATCTAAGCCATCTAAAGTTTTAATCCAACGGCTCAGAGGTGATAGAATTTAATTAATAAAAGAAGGGATATATTTCATAACCCTAAAAAATATCCATCGTCTTCATCATACCCCTCCTCCTCGCCGCCGACCTCGCCGGAACTCTCACCGGCGGGAAATGCCACCTATGCCAAACCCTGCCAGTTTAACACCACAACACCCTCTCCCCTTCCTCTTCCCACCCCTGTAGCTATTTTCTTTCGAATCTCAAACGATCTCCTCGAATATCACCATTTATCTCGCCGGAACCCTACCGCCGGCGAACCATACTTACTCCTATAGCCTCCAAAATAACACCCCTAGCTAGCCTCTTTCCCCTCTTCCCATTCCTACTTGTAGTTTCGTTCGAATCTTGCCGGAAAATTTCGAATATTGATTTTAAGTTTTCCGGCCAAGACTCAAGGTATGCCAAAAATTCCCAAAATAATACATTAGACTCGTCTTAACCTCCTCTACCCAACCCCATACCCATTTGTTTCGAAACTGCCCGCAACTCCTCAAATTTTTAATTTCAATATTCTCGTCAAGAACCCTAGCACAATTCTTGGGGATTCTTGACCGTAATATCCCTAATAATGTGTTTTCTTTTGGAAAACACAACATTAGGGATGTTACGGATCATGAATCCTAAAGGATTCAAACAACCTTGGTTGATCAGAGCAATTCGATCTTCTGGCGAGCCTTAGATAAGTCTTTCTTCACTTTTTTCCTTTCTTTTTGTTTCTGTTTATGCATGTGTTTATTTGTTTGTGTTTTCTTATGTTTTTTCTCTTTCTGTTGAGATCTCGTATATAATATCATTAGTTTAATTAGGGTTTGGACTTGTTTTAATTTCTGATAATAGTTTTTAAATAATACTTTTAGGTAAATTTCTTAATATTCTGAAATTTGATCAAAGTTTACTTAATTGGGATAATGATGCTTTTCTTCTATTTTTGCTGTGTGATTAAATGATAGATTAATTGTTCATCTCTGTTAATTTCTGATTCTGATAATTAGGGTATGAATTGGTTATAGTTGTTTAGATTAGTTAAATAATAATTAGTCTATAATAACAAAAATAAAGAAGAAGGAAAGAATTAAGGGCAGTAATTACAAGAGTAAAGTGGGGGCATTTTGGGTATATAAAATGGGTTAACAGTAATTACAATACAATTTTAGGGGTAATATGGGCATAGAAAAGGGTAGTTTATTCAGGTTTAGTAAATTCTGAAATGAAATAGGGGTAATTCAGGAATTATAAAGGGTATAGAATATTCTAGAATGGACTATAGTGTAAATTTTGGCTAAATAAGTGCACTTACTTGTGCAACAAGTTAGAAATAAAGGGGTAAAAATAGAAATAAAAAGGGTTAAAGAGTAAAAAAAATCTGAAGCTATACTTTAAGAATTATCTATAAATAGGCACTCGTTTGCCTTGTTTTAGAAGTTTTTGAGAACCTACAAGCTTTCCCTCCCAAAAATCCCTTTCGAATTCAGTTTTACTTTGTCATTTGAATCTTCTGGAAATCAAAAAAAATAGAAAAGTATCAAAAACCACAAAATACTGTTTCATTGATTTTAACATCAGAACCAGTCCAAATTGTTTGTTTTCTCTTCTTATACTCGAGTATTGAATCATTTTAAGTTATTTTGAGGTTTGGATCAAGCTGTATCTAATTGACTCGCATTATTGAGAGTGATCTGTGATTTCCTGGACTAATTTTGAGTAGATCTGCTGTGTTTTGATCGAATTGATTTCTCCTTGGGCTGTATTTCAATCCTTGTTCATTGCTTCTGTGTACTGTTGTTGCTAATTACTTGCTACTAAAGCTGACTTCATATTCTGCTTCATTTTTAATTCCAGGTACATATTTGTACACTTCTATTTTGTTGAGCTGGAATGAAATGCTGATCAAGTTTTTTATCCTGTTAAATTCTCTTATTGCTTTAGCTTGATATTGAGTAGAACTTTAGTATGTAGTTGTAAAATAGTATAACTGGACTGTTAACTCACTATTTCATTTTTTTATGATCATACTATCTCCTACATTGAACTCTGGACTGGATTCTTAACTAGCAAATTATCAGATTAATTAGATGTTTTATGTATGTTAATGATTCAATTCGGTTTGATTATGTAAAAAGGATCATAAAATCTCAGTAGATTTCCATGTATATTCAATCGAAATTTTTGGATTGTTTAAGATGTATGCTTATATAGTAGTAGTTCGTATGTAGCTTATTTCGTATTATGTTAGTTAACTCGTTTTGCTTAGATTAGATCTATAATATAACTTTAAACTATTTCTATTTTCTGTTCAATGGTAAACATTAAGTCTCCTGGGTTAGAAATTAATTCCAGATGTCATTTTAGTTCAGTTAAAGGACAATCAATTTAGGTTAACATAACCTTTGCTCTAATTCACTTTTCTGTTGCAATATTTCAATACTAATAGATTTAGAGCTTCATCAACAGAAATAGGAGTTTGAGACTGTGTGGATTTGTTAAAAATAGTAGTGATATAATTGAAATAATTTGAAATCCTAGCTTGGCAACTGCAAAACGTGATCTGATCAGTTTGTTTGCGTTGGGCTGGTATTGGGCCTCAAATGTGAGGCCTTGATAGAACATCCTGGGCTCTAAAGTTGTGAATTGATACAATATCAATTGGGTCAAGGCCCATAGTGAGCTGGATATTAATATGAACGAAAATTCGATTTTATTCCCTGGGCTAAGCTTGAGGCCCAAAAGTGTTGTTGAAGTTTAAATGAGAATCAAAGTCCTAAAAAATAATAATACTAAAAATAAATAATTAGGAATATGGAAAATTAATCCATAAATATGAAATTGGGTCTTGAGTTAGGTAGCGGGTTCAAGCTAAAAGGTTTT